>JAJGQC010000039.1:0-25000 GCA_021014325.1 Plazaster borealis
AATAAGGTTCCTAGTCAAAATACCATGTCACATGTACAATCTGTGACTGGTATCCTGCCTATTTTGGCTACACACATTTTTAAAGCAATATTTTCTGCTTGCTGCTCTATGAAATTGGGCCCAGGTCTTGACTCTTGAGCAAGATACTTAACCATTATTGCGTTTTCCTTTGGATGGGACATAAAGCTGTAGGTTCTATGTGTTGTAGCATGTAATGGAACCCAGTTACACTTATCGCTAAGAGAAGGGGTCTGTTCGTGTGTCTGGCACCATTGTAAACCCTTATAAGGTGCTACATAAACTGGTGCAATAATTCAAAATTTCAAACCCTGTCTTTAAAATGTGTCTGTTTGTTTAAGCGCCTTGAGTACCTTATTGGTAGATACGCGCCATCAAAGACTGACAACTAGCAATATTCACTAACTGTAAACAGGTGCACTGACTCTGTCAATCACCCTCACTCCATTGAATAGTTTTAGTAGGATTCTTCCCGCACTCGAACAAAATCCAACACCATTATGGTCACTCAAACTAATGGACACTGATTATGTTGGTATGCCTGATCCCCATGTAAAGCATAATCAGTTTACTAGTGCAGATCTTCGTCCAACAAAAATTAAACATACCATGCAGTTGGATTTTGAAGGGTTTGGGATGGATAGAGGTATATACATTTATATAAAACAGTAAAATCTTACTGTTATAAGCAGTCTTAAAGCTTACTGTTGATTTTTCTATCCTAACAGTTGCAGCCCGAAGAGTTTGAAGAGAGCGTTGTGACGTCAGTTCTTACTGCCACACCTGATATCCAGAGGGCGGTATACAGGGTAAATATTCCACCATTCTATGATATATATACAAATCGTATTCTGCTCAGTCCCTTATACTTTCTGTTCACATGCCGCAGTCAAAATCTTTCCTCATGAAATTGTTTCTAAAGACCAGGGCCCAATTTCATAGAGTTGCTTAAGAGAAAAATGTTGCTTGAAAATTATCTTTTAAGCAGAAATGAGCAGGATACTAGTCACAAATTGTACATATGACATGGTAGTTTGACTGGTAACCTTATTCTGGTAAGCATAGTTTTGTTGTGCTAAGCTACTTTTTGTGCTTAAGCAGCTTTATGAAACTGGGCCCTGGGCCACATTCCATAGAGCTGCTTAAGCAGAAAGTAATGCTACACAATGTTCTGGTTGGCAAAAATGAGCATGATACCAGGCATGGTACATGTGACATGGTATTTTGGCCGGCAATCTATTCTGGTAAGCATAATTTTGTTGTGCTTAGCTACTTTTTTGTGCTTTAAGCAGCTCTGTGAAATTGGGCGCAGAGACATTTCTGTTTTAACATCAACTTTGTTTTTCCCCCGCCGTACAGGGTAAGATAACTGATCAGACAATTATGGTGGACTATTTGATGACGCAGCCGAACGTGATGCCACGCCTTAATCCCAGAATCCTCTCTGCTGATACAAGGCTGTTAGATCTTACCGCACAATCAGGTAAGCCGTCGTCTGTAGGACAGAATTTGTGAAGAAAAAGTCAAGTAAACTTTCTTCAGAAATTCATCTGATTTGAGCACCTCTGAGATTGAAGAGAGTGTTGTACTACAGTAAACACAAACTTGTGTTAGATCTTACCGCACAATCAGGTAAGCCGTCAGCCTGTAGGACAGAATTTGTGAAGAAAAAGTCAAGTAAACTTTCTTCAGAAATTCATCTGATTTGAGCACCTCTGAGATTGAAGAGAGTGTTGTACTACAGTAAACACAAACTTGTGTTTGTATGGACTTAGTATCTCGATGGCAAAAGATGTTGCAGTTGAGTGATTGCTAAGATGTTTCAGTTGATTTACTTCTAAGGAATGCTAGTCGCCTCACCCCTAGCAAAGTCACCCACTACAAAGACGCACTCCTCAGCAACCAGCAAGCTCGCCCACTGTTTGAACAGTGTTGTCCCTATACCAAAGTCACCCCAGGGTACTGTTGCCCACCTACAAAGCCACCCTTAAATAAATTTGCTCTGTGCTGATCTGAAAAGTTGAATGAGCTTGTTTAGTTTGTTGCTAGAAGGTTTGAGAAATATTGCATATGCTGAAGTTAGTTAGTGGCAAGTGTTGTCATCGGTTCTTATTTATCATGTATTTGGGCATTCTTTTTATTAGAAATAATTTGTTCATGTAATTTGTTTTCTCTTAGTATTGTCATTTTGTCCTTTTGTATTTATTTTGTTCCTGTTTCTAGTTGACACTTCAAGCATGAGTTTGATCACCTTTCAAAGTCTAAATAGTGATGACAAAGTGGCGCCATCACCAACTCGATGAAATATCTCACCAAAAGAGGTAGGAGTAAACTTAATGATTACTTTCAGTGAAGTTTTATTCTTGAAGATCTTGGCTGAATTTGTAGTGTGTTGAAATAATCTTTTGAAAGAAATTACCAAACGTCATGTACTTGGAGGGAGTTTTCAGTTCCTGAAGTATTATCAACAAAATTGTGACAATATTATTTATGTTTTTTTCAGAAACCGATCCGTGTTAAGCACTGTATACTTAGTACTTTCCCAAGTTCTGTGAAAAAGATTGCGGTGTGTTGAAATAAAAGTCTTTGGGGAAAATGACCCAACATCACTCACTTGAAGGAGTTTTCAGTTCCTAAAATATTATAAACAAAAAGTGACAATATTGTTTATGTTTTACCCATACACTGAGCTGTGTTAAGCACTGTATACTGTACTTTCTCAAGTTCTATGAAAATCCACGGGCATATTACCCGGGTGGGATTCTAACCCAGGGCCTTTGTCATTCTAGAGCAGATGTTTTACCACTAGACTACCGAGCCTGCCCACAGCTAGAGGCAGTTCGAACTGATATGTTAGCAGCGGGTGCTACAGAGATTTGCACCGAGAATAGAGTGCCTAACACACATTAGTGTATGGGTGAAAACAAACTGTATTCGCTGTTCCCAATACAAATTTAACATCTGTCAAAAATTTGACGTTAAAACTTTGAAGAAATTATTTTGAGTGGAATGTCTTGTACTCCTTCAGCAGACTGTTTTTTAATTGTTATTTTGTTTTGTCCCATGTAGATGACGTTAGTCTGCGCCCTGTTAGCATGTGGATTGTATGCATTTGAAACCCCCGAGGGCAGGACCCTCTTCAGCAATGCCGTCAAATACATGGTGAGAATTGTGTCTATACTTTATTTGTGAAATTAATTTTGGGTTGAACAAAGAAAAAATGAAATTTTACCCAGTCAGTTTCTTGAAGTTTATTACTTGATATTTGAAATAAAAAGTTGCATCCCCTTAAGGTGATCCTCTGCTGCCACTTCCCAGGTTGTAAACTTGGGTGTGATCCCTGGCTATACGGCAGTTACAGGTTGATTTGTCCCCTAACAAAGACAATGACAAAACAGGGCTAGATGGCTCAGTTGATAGAGCGCGCCCAATAAACCGGAGGTCGGAGGTTCAAGTCCTGCAGCCGATTTCACCAAACGCTAGGATTAATCCTATCCGAGTAGCCTGGCCCTAACTTAGGATTAATCTTAATGTTTACATGTTTCAGTGCAAGGCTGGGACTCGTTCTAAGTCCTAAGATTAATCCTAAAGTTAGAAAGAGTTTGGTGAAATCGACGGCTGCTCTTGTAGCTTTTTCTTCGTTCAACCCAAAATTAATTAAAATTTACCCAGTCAGTTTCCCTTGTGGTTTATTACTTAATTCTTTTGTAAAACTGATTGTCTTTATTTCTTAGACTTGTGAATTTCAAGTTTTGCACAGAAATTTTAATAATTGTTTGCAGTATTACCTCAATTTTTGTATTTATTTTTTTCAAACAAAATAAAACTTTCTTGTAATAGTCTTTCACTGGGTTCCACTACCGCTTGTATCTTCGCTGACAGAAAACCTCCAACGCCGTCAGATCGACTGATCTCCAACGCAGACACAACGAGTAAGGGCACCCAGTGGTTGGCTAGAGCCACAATGCCGCCTGCAGACCCAGTCTAGGAATCACGCCAAGCTCTTCTTCATCCAGAAACTGATCAAGGAGGATAACTATCTCAGTATAGACCGTGGAGACACAAAAATCCAGGATTATGAAGTTAATGTAAGTCGCAACACTCAACAATAAACACTTCTTATAATAATAACGTTGAGACCAATTAAGAACTCACTCTGCGGCAGTGAAGTTAATAGCAGAAGTCCCCTCGATCCACTAAGCCAAAGTTGTAGTCCTGACCGATTTCCTACCTTCCGCCCAGGCAGTAGTTAAGAAGCAGGACAGTTCTTTTCAAAACTTGGTAGTGTCCCAAATTCTGAAAATTTACTATGCGACAGTAGAATAGTCTCCCGAATTCTGAAATCTACTCTATGTAGTAGAATACATAGCAAGACAAGTTCTCAAAGAACAAAATCTACACAGCAAAGTAGATATACACATGGTGTTACCGCAAACCGAATATACAATAATAATAATATTGGCTCTTATATAGCGATCTAAAACTAAAACTTCCTTTCTTGTGTTCTCTTCATTGGGTTCTTGTCTAATACAGTGATTAAGTTCACTTTTCTGGGAGTCTTTGGCTTCACAACCAGAATAAAGAAATGAAATGAAACGAAACTGTTATTCCATTTTCAGGATTTTTCATTCTCATACTATCTCACCCCTAGTAAAGTACATTGCTTTTGTCTGGTACTCCGGTTATATATGATTCACAAATCACCTTTAAACAGGTTTTTCTTGCCAAACAGCTTCATGAAATTGAGCCCTATTGAGTCAGGACCCTGTAAAGGACTTGGTCTCATACTTCAAAAACGTAGCTCCACAATACCTAGCAGGAAAATAATGAACGCAAAGCGCCTGAGCATCACTGAGTGACGGATATGTGCACTATATAAGAAGCCACTATTATTATTATTATTATTAAACATTGAATATTTCATTGTACAGGAATGAGCATGGATGACTTTTGAGACAATCTGAGGACAAAAGCCAACTTCATGGAGATCCAGAGATTATTTTGTGAGAAGGTTCTCAACTTGCGGCCTGGTCAAAGGGCCGTCATTGCTAACGGAAGGGTAAGTAAGTGGTGTTTGAAGCTTTGCATGGTGTTGAAAGTAAGGAGTAACTATAAATAGTAGTAAACTTGCGGGTACAACCATGTGTAAAATCTCTTTTGGGAGGAGTGCTGGTCTGAGGGAAGAACCAGTTTGGTCTCGACGCTTCAAACAGTATACTCTGCTTGCTACACATGGTTGTACCCGCAAGGGTAAGTATCGGTTTCAAATCAGCCACAACCGAAATCGCTATTTTTATGAGTTGTGGTAAGGCTGTTTTCAAACGAGAATAAGATAGACATTTTGAGAACCAACAGAGGTTGGTTTGGAGTGTTACATTTAAAGATTTTAGATATTTGTGTCTTTCATGCACAATTTATTTTAGTGACAAATTGATCATATGGAGACATTAATTAAGAAGTAACTATAAATAAATAGAAATTAATTGTTTACTCTTTTGCAAATGACAATCCCTCAAAATAGGTCACAAGAGGTCACCAAGAGTCCTCTTTCCCATTCTAAAAACTGTGTGGCCATGTGATCTTATTTTTCGTTTTACAAATATTTTTTTTTTGAAGGGGTTTACAGGTCGCAAGCGACCGGTCGGCGCATTAAAGAGTTAAAGGCATTATACAGGATTGGTGGAGCTCACAAAATAGTCCCAGACAGTGTTTGTGTTTTGTGTGATCAACCGTACACATGAAATGAAAAACCTGTGAAAATGTAGGCTTAATCGGTTGTGTGAGTCAGGAGAAAATAGTGAAAAATCATGCACAATTTTCAGCATTGTCCATAATTTTGGTTGTAACAAAAATCAGCTGTTGCCGTCTTTTTTTAGGTTTTCAGAAACAGTTTGCTCGAATATGACTTCATTTCAGAGGGAAATATTTCATACAAAGAAAAAAAAGGTTCTTATATGAACTTCATGATCAGTACGCTTTCAGAATGAAATTAAACAATTACGTTTTTTATTATTTACCAATCCTCTATAATACATTTAAGTTTGTGATAACCATGACTCAATTGAGATTTATGTGTATTCAAATGATGTGAACTTCCAATGCCTCCTCAAAGATTAATTGTGGACCAACTCTTTAAAGGTGTTGAATAAAGGGTTAGATTCTTTGCAATATATTCTGGTTATCTCTCGCAAATCAGTCTCCATATCAGCAGATGAGGCAGTTTAAAGAGTCACTGCAAATGAAGGTTGTTTAAAAATGTTAATTTACAGGTTTTTGGGCCGTTATCTGAAGACGTACATTTTAAAGAAGACGACTTGTTCTGGCAGAGAAGTTAATCTTGCAGACTTCGGCAGCGAACATCAAAGCAAAGATGGAGAAACTGGCGCCTCATTTCACCACCTCAGGGATTCCCTAAGGATCTGACCTTTAAGGTCGACGCCTCCTATCCTACAACTCCAGACAGTATGGTCGTAATGTGTTCATCTTCTGGAAGTATAAACACAGGTAGTTAGACAAAGTATTAAAAAAAATGTTACTTTGATTAGCTGGGGTGGGGTGGGGGGATTGTTTTGTTTATGGGGGGCTGTGGGGAATTGGCAAGGTCTGCAAGAGAAGACACTTCAATTTGTGTTGATTCACAACTTTCTAACAAACAAAGTCACTAGGGGAAGTGGCAGTATACACTATTTTTGAATTACTTGTGCAGGATCTGAGCTTGCAACCTTCGGATTGACATTCTGTGACCTGCTGTCCACACTGTGTGATAGATATTCCCCGTAGTCACCGAGACAAGCCCAGTTTTGAATCTTGTTAATGTTTCTGTCCACACAGTGTGATAGATATCCCCTAGTCACCGAGACAAGCCCAGTTTTGAATCTTGTTAATGTTTCTTGTCCACTCTTTTTGATTTATATTTCCCCTCGTCCCCCAGACAAGCCCAGTTTTAAATCTTGTTTAATATTTCTTGTCCACACAGTGTGATAGATATCCTCCCTAGTCACCGAGACAAGCCCAGTTTTGAATCTTGTTAATATTTCTTGTCCACACAGTGTGATAGATATCCCCTTTGCCACCCAGACAAGCCCAGTTTTGAATCTTGTTAATGTTTCTTGTCTATATACAGTGTGATAGATATTCCCAAGCTTTTAGGTAGGATTAGTGGAACAGGGTGTGCATTGAAAAAACAAGCCGTGGTTTCAAAAAGGGCCATGATGCACTACATTTTCCTCGCTCTCAAACTCGCCGCTGTTAGCGCATCGCGCTCCCATGCACTCGGTTCTCCACAGGTTTAAATTTTGTCCGGCGCTAAAACAATCCTGCACGATCACAAATTGCGCAAACCATTTCTGCACTGTTGTCAAATTGCGCAAATACTTCATGCACGATCGCCAAATTGCGCAAATTATTCCTGCACTATCGGCATATTGCGCACACTATTCCTGCACTATCGGCAAATTGCGCAAACTATTCCTGCACGATAGATAAGCCAATTGCACAAACTAAAATTCCTGCACGATCGGCAATTGCACAAACTATTCCTGCAAGATCGACTGATTGTGCAAACATTTTTGTGCAAATCATTTCAACACGAACAAACCACTGATCCTGAACTAAAAATCCATCCACTTTGTGCACGATCGCCCGATAGCTTCTACTTGGAATGCGAGTTTCAGATTTGCGTCCGTTTTTTTTTTTAACTCTCTGATCAGTCTCCTAATATCACGCTGTTGGACAATGTACAATAATAATATCTGTCACGATAGCGCTGGGTCGACTCAATTATTGAGTCTTGATACAAGGTTCTGCTCATCGACTAAAAATGTAGTCAGGATGCCCTGCGACACAGAGAAAAATGCACGCCAAATGCTGTTACAAAGTAGCTGACTTCTGGGTACCAGTCGCTGCACACTATTTAATACAAAAAGATCGATCTACTAGCGCATTGAAACGGTAGTTTGTGTTCGCCGTAAGTATTTTTCGACATTTTTGCCTGGGCGCTTGACGATTTTGTCCGTATAAAAAAACAACAACAACAACAACAATCTTGGGATTTACAGCACGGCTTGCGCCAAAAGTGGAAGCCGTGACAATCAAAAATAGGCCGTGTTTGTTTTCATTTGCCGTGCTAATCACGGCTGCACGGCTGGCTACCTAAAAGCTTGATATTCCCTCGCCACCCAGACAAGCCTAGTTTTGAATCTTGTTAATGTCTCTTATCCACACAGTGTGAAAGATATCCCCTTTGTCACCCAGACAAGCCCAGTTTTGAATCTTGTTAATGTCTCTTATCCACACAGTGTGATAGATATTCCCTCGCCGCCCAGACAAGCCCAGTTTTGAATCTTGTTAATGTTTCTTGTCCACACAGTGTGGTAGAAATCCCCCTCGCCACCCAGACAAGCCCAGTTATGACATAGTGGCCGCCTTGGACCCGCTGAGTCCCCAGGCACAGAAGTGGAGTCACATCTTGATGGTCTTGACTGAAGTCATCAACGCCAAGGTTAAGGTCTTCATGAACCCTAAAGATATGCTCTCTGAGATGCCACTCAAGAGGTTAGTTCTCTTCTTGGAGAAGAGTATGACAACTTTCTCTGTTTGTAAATCTTGAATCAGGATTTTTGTTTGTTTGTTTGTTGGGGTGTTTGTGTGTTTGTTTTTGTCATTGTAATGCTTATTTAAAGGCAAAATTATAAAGAAGATACAATCAAAGTCACACCTTTTGTTAGCAGTGGATAGTTACACATTTGTTCTTTTTCTGTCATCAGATTTTATCGTTACGTTCTTCAGCCAGAGTTGTTGTTCAGGGTTGACAGCAGGTAAGAAATATTTCACTCCTGATTTGTTTTTGTTTTTTGTTTTGTTTTTTCTTGCATTTGTCATTTTAAATTTAAAAAAATAGTTATTGGTCTGATGTTTCGACCCTAGCAGAGTCTTTTTCGAGGGCTAAATGACAACACAACACATATAAACAGGTATACTGTTGTAACTGAAGCAGTCAGAAGAAGCAAGAAATGAACAAAGATGGAGACAAAGGGGGGGTTAGAGGGAAGGGGCTGGTTTTATCCACGAGGTTGGAAACACAAAAGACAAAATAAAAGGTGGGAAGAGGGAGAACAAGTAATTAAAGTGAGACAGACTAAAAGGGGGGATATCTGTGGAAAAAAGGAGACGGCAAAGACAAAAAGTTGTAAGTCATTTCCTTCTTGTATGTTCAAACCATGGGGTTGAATGGTCTTTATATTTACTATTTGTCTTTTTATGTACCATCTAAGTCTGCTTAACCACTTTGGCTTTTTTCTTCAGTGATGTTTTTTTTCTTCAAATTTGTCTCTCTTGTCTTGTAGTTCAACAGCGGGACCATTTGCCAAGTTCACCGACATGCCCCCGGACACCCTATTGACCCTTAACCTACTCACCCCTGAGAGCTGGTTGGTAGAGTCCGTCAAGACGGCACACGACCTGGACAACATCAGACTCAGTGAGGTCAGTTGAATTTTTCATAACTCTCAAAAAGCTAAATAATAATAATAATAAAGAGAGATTTATAAAGCACAAACAGTTGCAGATCGTTTCCGCTATAAGGCGCTGAATACAAGCAAAAATGGATTACGAAATAAATTTAATTAAAAACAACGATAATTAAACAATTTTACAGAAACTTACGCCTGACCAGCCAAATACACAGTAATCAAAAAAAAAATGAACTAGATAAAAATAGTAGTAGAAAATTAATTATAGATACAAACTTTCAATAAGTTACAACGCTACAAAATACTATTTGAAAAGATGAGTCTTAAGGGGAGACTTGAACAGCTCGATGGTCGACGACTCCCTGATGATCGGTGGCAGGCTGTTCCAAAGTGATGGAGCTACAACGCTGAATGCTCTACCACCATACAAACAAGTCCGTGGATAGTTCCTATATCTATGCTAGTCAATTCAACATAAAGGCTGCCCTTGAAAGTAGAGTAAGTCGTGACAAAAAAATGCTCTGACTGAATTGGCGGCAACGGCTACGGCTGGATCACCGCCACATTCATGCAGTGAAGTTTAGGATGTTCATAGTAACACCCTTAGCAACAGTCCTAGCTGTAGCCGCTAATTCGGATTTGGCCTAATTTTGAGAAGTTGGCTTCGAAACTGTGTATGCCTTGACTGCAGCCACTGATTTTAGAATTTTTATTTGCAATTTCTCTTAAAGGGTGTGTACAACATTGGTAATTGCAAAAGACCTGTATCCAAACTCGATGTGACCCAACATATACATGAAATATCAAACCTGTGAAAGTTTAAGCTAAATCAGTCTTCGGAGTCGTGAGAAAACAGTGAAAACCCTTATGTGTTTTACCTTTTTCAAACATTGAATTTATCCTGCAGAAAAAATACTATTATTTTACTCATTTCGTAAAAACTATGGCATTTCAAGCAAAACTATTTCAAGGGAAGTTTTCTACCATGACCATCTTTATACCATGTGAGTTATGTGCAAATCTGTGAGCATTTATATTTTCATTCTTACCAATGTTGTACACACTTTAAAAAAACAACAGTTTTACAGTTTTTCCTACATTTTTATGCTATTTAGCAAAAGGGCTTTAATGAATGGGAATTGGTCTTAAAGGCCCTGTACACTATTGGTAAGATCGAAAACACAATGTTCACAGATTCACACATAACTTACAGGATTTAAAGTAAGTAATGGTAGAAAGGGTTCCTTAAAATATTTCTGCCTAAACTGCTATAGTTTCTGAGAAATGAGTAAAACGATAGTTTTTATCACGCGCGATAATTTGAAAAACAGAAAACACATAAGGTCTCTTTTCACTATTTTCTCGTGACTCGATGACCAATTAAGCTCAAACTTTCACAGGTTTGTTTGTTCATGCATATGTTGAATCACAACAAATGTGGACACTGATTTTGAGCTGTTACCAAAGGTGTACAATACCTTTAAGTGTCCATTTAAAACCCAGGTCGTGGCCGTGCCATAAAGGACCTCCCTTTATCGCACGGCCACCTTCCTGCTGGTTTTAATTGGTCGCTTAAGACCTCGCCACTCTTTTATTCCCTTATTTGAAGTTAACAGAAAATAGTAGTTGAAAAGTCTCAATCTAACTATGGAATATTTTTGGCTTAACTGGTTCCCAGACGGAGACTGGTATCCATGGTGATTACGAGTTGGAGTATCTCCTGGTAGAGGGACATTGTTTTGATCAACTCAGCGGCCAACCACCGAGGGGACTTCAATTTACTCGGCAACAAGCAACGACCGGTCATGCAGGATACTATCGTCATGGCAAACTTGGTAAGTAACATTTTGCAATTAAAGATGGGCTCCAAGGTCAAATTCAGTTTTGTGATCCACTCATTTTCCAATAGATAGAGTCCTTATGAAAATGGTTGGAAAATTAAAAGTCTTTAACCTCACATTAAAGTGGTGTAAAATGCCACTGTGTTTGATACCCTTCAAGTGAAATTGTTGTCAAAATCCAAAACGCTTAATGACGCCACTTTTAAAATTATATGGTCTGTACATTTTTAGAAAGAGAATTTTCAGTTCATTTCTGAATTCTGATGATATTCAATCAAAATGGCATTAGCCTTTGGAGATGTGGCGGACACTATAGGAGTGCACTGTTTGGTTTGGGTGTATACAGACAAATTTACCCAAACCTAACAGTGTCATAGTGACTTATTGGATTAAGCTTATGACTGGCACGACAAACTGTTTAAAGGTATCGCACACGCTTGGTAATGACTCAAATCAAATATTAGCACAAAACTTATTTGGTAACAAGCAACGGAGAGCTGTTGATAGTTTAAAACATTGTAGGAAACGACTTCTCTGAAGTAACGTGAGGTTTTGAGAAAGAGGTAATTTCTCACTAAAATAATAAAAACTTCTTGCAAAAAGTTTTATTCCTATCTGAAAGCGCACAAATTTGTACAACAAGGGTGTTTTTCTTTCATCATTTTCTTGCAACTTCAATGACCAATTGAGCCCAAATTTTCACAGGCTTTTCATTTTATGCATATGTTGGGATACACCAAGTGAGAACACTGCCTGTTTCAATTTCTAAATGTGTTCAGTGCCTTTAAGTAAAATTGAATTTACTCTTGATTATTTTGTTTTCATTTTCCGATAGGGTTATTTCCAGTTGAAGGCCAACCCTGGAGCCTGGATGCTCAGACTGAGACAGGGAAGATCAGCTGACATCTTCCAGGTCACTGGGTCAGTATGATGCGCTCTGATTGGCTGGCTGGCTGTAGATTCATTAGCATAAATGAACAAATTGACAAAGTTTTTCAGATTGCAAAGTACAATGTCTTGTAAGAAAAGAGGTAACAACTTTTCGTATACAGAAATGCCATGGTGAGCAACGAACAAAATGTGAAATGTTCTATTACAGAATCATGTTTGAGAAGGATTGAACTTTTAAGTTTAAGTTCTTGCTATGCTACCCCAAAGAATGATTTAAGGTAATTTGATCCATTTAAGATGCATTGCCCGATTTGTTACCAAGTTGATTGCAAAAAATTGATTTTACACAATAATTCGCTTAAAAACTTTCAATATTTGTTTGGAGAAAGAATGTTAAGTTTTGTGGTCTTTTAGATAAAATTGGGAAAGGCAACTTGAACTGCCAACAACTGTATTCACATATAAGTTCTTATGCTCCTTGATGTTAAGTATTGCACCAATCCTAGTGGACACACCTTGTTTAGATTGTGTAAAGCCTGGTTCATACTTCACAGGAATTGCAAAGTGAAGTGAACTTCCTTTCACACAATTGCAAAACGGCACATACTTTATTGTTTGTGTCACGCAAATCGCTTCTCTTTCGCTTGAAGTATGAACCGGGCGTAATGGGATTTTAAGATGTCCGACTTTTGGCTTTCCTGGTTGTTTTTGGTAAATGTATAAAAGTTGGAACTTAGTAAATCCGCTCTGGATTAGATCCTTTTATCTAGTAAACGCTTTTTTCAATTCCTTGATTGCAGTCATGAGGGCCTGTATTCTCAACCAGGTGAAGATGACGCAATTGTCATTATGGACAGCTTCAAGAGTAAAATCATTAAAATCAAGGTATGTCTTTAACCCTTTAGCACTCATGCAATATTAAACACAGTGTCATTCACTCCTCACCGCGCCATGGAAATTCACATGTCAAACTTTGAGGGTGGTATGCAGAGTTATAGGCGCTGGGCTGCGGGCGGAGTGCTCTTAAGGGTTAATGCAGTGGTACAAAAAAACACCTTCCTAGAAGCCCCACCCCTTCCCATAGGACTTGGGGTTGGAGGAGGTAGTGCTGAACAAACAGTTTTGTAATCCTCATTGGTAAACTAAAGTTAACTTCATAAAAATGAAGTTACTTTTAGTTTTTCTACATTTACCCTTAAAGGCACTGGACACTATTGGTAATTACTCAAAATAATTGTTAGCATAAAAACTTACTTGGTAACGATCAATGGAGAGCTGTTGATAGTATAAAACAGTGTGAGAAACGGCTCCCTCTGAAGTAACGTCGTTTTTGAGAAAAAAGTAATTTCTCAGTAAAATATTTGAATTCATTTCGAGACCATATGCGTGAGGTCTCGAAATCACATCTGAAAGCACACAACTTCGTGTGACAAGGGTGTTTTTTCTTCCATTATTATCTCGCAACTTCGATGACCAATTGAGCCCAAATTTTCACAGGCTTGTTATTTTATGCATATGTTGAGATACACCAAGTGAGAAGACTGGTCTTTGACAATTACCAAACGTGTTTAGTGCCTTTAAGAGACCATTCATTTCTGTATAATCATGACAGACATCGCTAATAATATTCATTTTTTTATTGTTTATTGTTTTTTCAGTAAACATGTCCCAAAAAAAAATAACATGAAACAGAATGTTGTTTTTGTTTTTAGAACTAGAACTTGGGATATTTGTTAACATTATTAACATTAGAACATTTCATTTTCGGACACGACCTTTACTTTGACCTCATTGTAAGAATGGATGTAGGTCATGCTGAGGGCATTTTGGTACAAACCACTTGTGGCCACTGTGGTCTCTAAAGGGCTAACTATCAATCAAAACTTCATTTTGTTGTATACCTTTTAGTATCCTTAATCATAATTTGACTTATCTTCCCTTCTCCTCCTAGGTGAGCAAGCAGCCAGGTAAAGAGTCGGAGACTCTCTTAGCTGACTCTGGAACTGAAAGGGTAGCTGGCGGGATATGGGACTCATTGTCAAGGTGAGTGGACCTCCAAGCTGACCCTCATGACGCCAACCTTAAGAAAACTACAGGAATCTTCAAGGATCTTATAGAAAACCTCTCAAGAAACCCACAAAAATAAAATGAAAACTGCTTTTTATTACCTATCACCCCACATCTTAGAGCCATTTACGAGGAATGTGACCATGGTTTTGTGCCTACCTTGATTTCTAATCAATGGGGGCACTTCAGACCAAATAAGTTCACAGGATGTAACTACCATTTCCATCTTTATAACAAGTAGGCACTTTGGATAGAAATTGGCAACAAAAACTGTTGGGTCACCAACTCTCCCTGATTCTGCAGACAGTTCCCTGAAAATAAACCAATGTTTCCATGTTCTGATGAACAAATTTGACAATCTCCCTGATAATGGAAGTTTTTCCCATTATGTTGAACGTAGTTCTAAACTTCTCCCTGATTGTTGTACAAAAATCTCCCTGATTGCAAGATGCAAATGTGGGCAGCTCAGCCGAAGTATGACCCTACCTTTAAACAGCTACTTGAGCGAAAAACTCGTTAACGGGAATGCTATTTAAACTTGTTTATAATATGTGTTTGTTTATCATTTAAATGTAATTTTGATGTTTGTACACTTCTTTATTTTTCGTAATTATCGATCAAAACATTAGGTCAAGCCTCAAGGTTTTGAAAACTAGAAACACTTCTGCCGTTGACGGCGTGGCCCAAATGACAATACTTTGACGTCATGTGTGGGATGTTGCTTTGTTTAACCCAATGCTTTAATAAAGCGCCTACACAAAACGGAGCTCTCACAAATGACGTAACATGAGTGATGACGTAACAAGGCTTTTCGCGAATCTTTCTAAAAAGCACCGGAGAAGGGTATTAAAAATGATTGTTTTTTACACAATTAAAATCTGTTTAATCTCATGTGAATTCAATTTCCTTATGGACTGAAATTGTTTTAAATGAATTTCAGCAAAGATCGCTTGTTGCCGTTTTCGTTCCATTAGGTCTTAGAGCATAAAATACCAGAATGGATTACTGACATACAGACAACCAGTCTGTATTTCTTAGCACAATCCTAACAATGCTACAGTTTCTTTTCTAGTTTTACTGGTTCCGGCACTAAGGACAGTGAGACCGAACAAGACAAGACGTTGAACATCTTCTCCATCGCGTCAGGACATCTTTACGAGCGCTTTCTAAGGTGAGCTAGTGCCTTCTGAGACAGTTTGTTTTTACTGACCCGATTCCATAAAGCTGTTAATCAGATAATACTGCTATGCACAGACAAATCTTACTTAGCAGAAGTGGTTACCAGCCAAATTTCCTCATAATTCACAATTCGTGCTTCGCTCCCTGTCAGCCTTTTTATAATTCAATTTGTGAAAGCAATATTTTCTGCTGAACAGCTTTTAATATTGGGTCGAGGAAAATCCAGAAAAGGAAGTACATCTTGCAGGGCGTTTTTGTTTGGTCGAGTACAATAGTGATAGTTCTTATGAAAGACCAAAGTCAAGCTGTGTTGGTCGAGTCATCATGGGTGGTTCGAATCCCAGCCTTGTGGTTGCGGTTCTTTTGTCATTGAGATTCCTGGGTATGTGAATGGGATCTATACAGGTCAAAATAATAATAATAATAAATAACAATACGCAGTTCTTATATAGCATTGTCTGGTTTGCCGTGGTGTTTCTGGCAGTGGTTGCTGAATGCGCCGAGTCATCAGAATATGGGTGGTTGGATTTCCAACCTTGTGGTTGTGATTTTTATATCATTAAAGGCATCGTACACGCTTGGAAATTGTCAACGACCAGTGTTCTCACTTGGTGTATCATATGCATAAAATAACAAGCCTGTGAAAATTTGGGCTCAATTGGTCATCGGTTGCAAGAAAATGATGAAAGAAAAACACCCTTGTTGTACAAATTTGTGTGCTTTCAGATAGAATAATAAAAACTTCTTACAAGAAGTTTTTATTATTTTAGTGAGAAATTACCTCTTTCTCAAAACTACGTTACTTCAGAGGGAGTCGTTTCTCACAATGTTTTATACTATCAACAGCTCTCTGTTGCTCGTTACCAAGTAAGTTTTTATGCTAATATATATTTTGAGTAATTACCAAACGTGTACGATGCCTTTAAGGTTCCTGGATATGTGAATGGGATATGGATGGTCAACATGGTCTGGTTTGCCATGGTGTTTCTAGCAGTTGCTGCTGAATGCTCCGCAGCACCTTGTAAACCATTAGAAGGTGCTACAAAAATGGGTCTCATATATTCAAAACATAGCTCTGCTTATCCTGTTGAAAAACAAATAGTGAGCGCTTTGATACGCCGCAAGGGGTGTGATAAAGAGCTATATAAAAACCCAGTATTTTTATTATTATTCTTTGGCTTCTTGTAACCGAGCACGCTTCGTGGTCTAGTGGTCAAGGTGACTACCTTGTCGAGAATGCAGAAGTCCTGGGTTCGAATCCAAGGCATGGTGCCAATTTCTTTTCCTCAGACAGCGATAACACTTGACATATATAAGTGAAGCGCAATTTACATCTAATTATGGTATTCTTTGATTAATAATATGTGGTTATATTTTCTTTGATTCAGGATCATGATGATGAGCGTTCTCAAACACACCAAGACGCCAGTCAAGTTCTGGTTCCTCAAAACTATCTTTCTCCGACATTCAAGGTAAACCGTTCTCAAATTACCTACAGTTTGATACTATGTTTAAATTATTTTTCTTCTTTATCTCATCATCATCATTTGGCATAGACTTGCGTCCTTGGACGCTTCGTTCTCAGATTGTAATGGGGGCGCATTCCTGGGGTCACCGCCATCACCTGTTCTATTCCAATCGCCGATATTCTCAGCTCTTGCACACTTTTATTACTACACTTTGTCACATTGTCTATCCAGCGCAGCTTAGGGCGACCTCTGCCACAACTTGTACTCATAGGAAGACCGTCTATAACTGCGTTGGGTAGACCTCCTTGTCTCATCACATGAGCGCATCACAAAGCCTTCCGTTCTAAAACCTTGTCACCTTTTTAAGACACCAACATCTGCCAATTCTTTATCTCCAACTCGCAAACAAATTACAACTTCTGTTTAATTTGTAAGATTTAAGTTTGGTTTTGTGATAACTAGCTATCAAAGTAAAGTAGTGCACACACTAACAAGGAAGGAAAAATAAACAAACTTTTGGGATTAGGTGAACTTGAAGAGGGAATTTGAGTTTCCTCTGGCCCTTAACACTTGTCGATCAAATGTACCAACAGAATTATAGTCATTGTAACTAAAGGTATCTTTTGATTGACTTCATTATTCCTACAGGAGTTTATCCCACGCATGGCAGCAGAGTATGGGTTTGAGTATGAGCTGGTGCAGTACAAATGGCCTCGTTGGCTTCACCAGCAGACTGAGAAACAGCGTCTTATATGGGGGTAAGAATGCATCCCCGACATGAGGGAGGGGAGATGGAATTTTTTCCCATCTTAGACGAATTTTTTGGAGTAGATAGGAAGGGCGGGAACTATAAATATACCCGAGGGTACTTCAAGGTGGCGTGCTGTCATTGAGTGGTCAAACTCACTGGACTCGAGTTCCGGTGTTTCTGAACAGCAGAGTGTTGGTTCGAGTCCCGGTCTTGACACTCGTGTCCTTAAGTAAGACTCTTAACCATTATTGCTTCGTCCTTCGGATGGGACGTAAAGCCGTAGGTCCCATGTGTTGTGTAATGCATGTGAAAGAACCCGTAACTTGTTGCATCTGGCATGGTTGGCAATTCCATGCACACAACCGAACCTGCCCTTGTGACCCCTGAGAAGAGGTGTTGGTGCAGTATCAATCAAGAAAAGTACATTTAGTACCTAAGTGAGTCCAAACTGTTAATGGTATGTATTCATTACAGTAGTATACAACAATTATATAAAATAATAATACTGGGTTCTTATATAGCGCTTGATCACACCCCTAGGGGCGTATCAAAGCACTCGGTATTTTTCCTGCAAGGTATGTGAAGCTACGTTTTTGAAGTATGAGACCCTTTTCCTATACAAAGCACCATGTAATGGTTTACAAGGTGCTGTGGTGCAATATGCTGCTGATCAAACTAGGAAAAAACGGGGCGAACCCCTTCTCTTTACGATAAGTGCACTGGGTTCTTTTACATGCATTACACAACACATGGGACCTATGGCTTTACGTCCCATCCGAAGGACGCAGCAATAATGGTTAAGTGTCTTGCTTAAGGACACAAGTGTCACTACCGGGACTCGAACCCACACTCTGCTGATCAGAAATACTAGAGCTTGAGTCCGGTGTTCTTACTCGCTCGGCCACGATATAGATATTCATATTTCTTTTTACAGATTAATGATGTGTTAAAATCAACTTGTTCCCAAAGTTTTTGTGTTTATAATGAATCCCAAGTTACTCTATTGTATGTGTCTTTAAAAACAAATACAATTATTTTATACTCGTTTTTCCATTATTTTCAACTTGATCTTTCTTTTCTCTTTCCTCTCAGGTACAAAATTCTGTTTTTGGACGTGCTTTTCCCTCTCAACATCAAGAAGATCATCTTTGTAGATGCAGATCAGATCGTACGGGCTGACCTACAGGAGCTGGCTAACCTTAACCTCCAGGGGGCGCCCTACGGATACACACCATTCTGCTCAAGCCGTAAAGAGATGGACGGGTTCAGGTTCTGGAAGTCGGGCTACTGGGCGAGCCATCTCGCCGGCCGCAAATATCACATCAGGTATGTGAACTTTGACCAGACCTAAATATATGAATTTCAAAATCTGTGTTTTTGTGTCATGGGCATATGGGGACTTCTTGGTTCGAGGGAACCGAAATTTGGCACGGATAGAAACATAACTACTCATTTGTAATACAGGGTAAAAAGATTCTTCTTTTTTTGCCATCTTCCTGCTTTTATTTTTTTAATTTCTTTTTCTTTTACTTGGATTTAAGGATTTGATGAAAACATCAAAAAGATGAAAAGCGGCCCATAGCAAAAGCTTAAATCAAGTTGCATACAAAAACTACAAAAAGAAGGATCAATAGACTAATTCTTTGAAACAGCCAAAAACTAGGGAAGTGAAGCTGGTCGTCATGGAGTCCTGAAACCTAACTGCTAATGGATGAGAACCCTATTGTCTGACTAGGCGTGCATTCACCTACACTTTATGGGTCCAGGGGCCGATTTCACAAAGAGATAAGACTAGTCTTATCTAAAGTTAGGACCAGTAACTGGTCTTAACTTAACCCTTTGATGCACAGATTAATTATCTTCGTAAGATCACAACAATTTCTCTTTCAAAGTTCAACCATGTTTTTCCAGTTTTGTTTCAATAGCGCCACCTATTGAAAGACACATCAAAATAAAGCCCACACATTGCTCTAAACAACCGATTGAGGGCGGTAGACATGGGGACCATAGGGGTTTTTTTTATGACCATTATTTCAATGTCATACTGATCATGTTTTTGGCGGTCGCTAGCAACCGCCATGTGCACCAAAGAGTTCAGACTGGTCCTATCTCTTAGCATTGCCTATGACAAGTCCTAAGTTAGGAAGAGTTATGTGAAATCGACCCCATGGCCCCGTAGGCTGTCAATTCGCAGGTCACCATCTCCTAGTCAGACACTAAACTAACCTACACTACACCATAACCAAAAAAACAGTAACCTAAAATAGAATGTAGAAAGTTTAGACATGCTGTGCCTGAATTTTTCCCACTGTTTTGCCCTAATTTTTGAGGGCAGTTGCTCCCTTGCCCCCTTGCTCGTACGCCTATGCTTGGTGTCAGTCAGTTGTTTTCTTGCTATAAAAAACAGATTTTATGTTTTGACATTTCATCTACTAGAACTAAAAGGTCATTAGTGCAATTTGTATGGGTTTGATAAAATTGCTTTTGCATATTTTGGAGCTCCTGGTAAATGGAGTTAATTGATCAAGAGTGGTCTTCAAAGTAATCGTTTGGCAAAAAGAAACAGTCATTTTCTAAGTAAAACATTTATTTGTTGATTTTGATTTAAAAAAATTCAAATGTACACACATTTTTGATTTAATGATCTTTTGATCATTATGAATATGCAATTGCAATTAACAACCTTATAGCACCGAGCCGACGATTGTATCACTTTTGTAAACAAAATTAAACAGCAATTAAATTGTAAAGCCATTTATTTAGTTTTTGGTTTCTCTCTTTTATAGTGCATTGTACGTGGTAGACTTAGTCAAGTTCCGTAAAATTGCAGCTGGAGATCGATTGAGAGGACAGTACCAGGCCCTGAGCCAAGATCCTAACAGTCTCTCAAATTTAGATCAGGTCAGTATGCTCATTATAGGTCTTCATTTCTTGTGCGTGTCGCTCCTCCCATACCAAGCAATGAATTTTTTTGTAGCAAATTTTTCAGGAATTTTCACCCATGCAAAATCTCATCCCTTACAAAATCTCATCCCTAACTTTGTCCTTAACATTTTTTTGTTTAACTCATGGTTTGACTTTCTTGAAAGAAGTAAAGCAATCATCAAAGGGAGAAAGAAATACTCAACACTGCGTCCAAACCTGTAGTTTTGTGTTTCTAGTGATGCACAGAGTCTTTAAACCGCCTAAATTGTAACATCTGAGAGGTCCTGGGTCTAGAATAAGGGTGACCCCAGGTCCAGAAGCCATTTTTCACGATTTTTCACAGACTTGATTTTTTGTTTGCCCTCAGAAAATCAGCAAAGTTGTTACTAAAAAAGCCTGAAAAGTCTATGCAAACCTAAATCATGTGTTCAAGTAGGTCAGCCCTTGGACTGTTTTCAAGGGTCATCATGCCTGCATTTGCCAAAATGTCATCCCTAACTTTGTCTTTAACTTCTGTTTTTTGGGGTTTGTTTTTTTAATCATGGTTTTGACCTTTTTCCTTGTATTTTAGGATTTGCCCAACAATATGATTCATCAGGTAGCCATCCATTCCTTACCTCAGGAATGGTTATGGTGTGAGACGTGGTGCAGCGATTCCGAAAAAACAGCTGCTAAGACCATCGATTTGGTAAGTTGGGGAAACCCCTCCTCAAGAACATTCATTTCATTTCAAGATTCAAAGATTCAAAACATTTATTGTCATGATAAAAAGCATGAAATTTTGTCTTCCTGTGTATAAGAAGAATAAATACATGTAAATGCATAACAAAACCAATAGATAACAAGAATTTAAAATTTACAAAAAAACTAATACAAAAGGGTGAGGGCATAAACAGAACATAAAATACACATAAAATACGCATTAGTAATTCAGGTTGCGAAGCCAAGGACTCTCAAAAAAGTGAACTCATCATCATACTAGCCTCTCGAGAACCTCATGGAGAGAAGACAAAGAAGGAAGTTTCAGTTTTAGATGTGGGAGGAAAACCCCAGAGAATTATTTCAGGGAAAACCAACCCCATCAGGTAGGGACTGAAAACCAAATCCACATAGTGCCCCCAGTGGGATTCGAACCATGGACAAGATAACACTATGCTAACCTGACTGCCCAAGTTAGGGTTGTGATTTATGGCTCTGTTGGAAAAGTGGGGCGTGTCAAACCACATTACAAAAAAATGTGACACATTTCTCAGGGCCAAAGTGGCCCAGCCATAAAGCCTTGACAGGCCTGAAATTTCATCTTTGAGAGGGCAAGGCCATTCTCATTTTACAAAGGGCACTTCCATTGGAGGATCTTCAAGTCTATGGGAAACTGTTGAGGGGCACCAAGGCCAAGACAAGGGCAACATAGATCATAGTCTCTGTGGTCTCCATGTAATTCCAGGCCTAATTTCTATACATTATCTATTATATATTTTGTTTCTTAACCGAAGCAGTGTCATGTATTGCCATGTTAAATTCCATGCGTTTTAAGCTGTAAATTTCTACTCTTTTAGAAATCAGGTTGGCTCAGTGGTTTCTTTCCCTGCCTTTCACCTCTTAGGACCCTGGTTCGAATCCCACCTCTGGGGTTGAGCCTTGCATCCTTGCATGTGGATCGAGTTTTCAGTCCCTACCTGATCATGTGGGTTTTCCCCCATTTGGGGGTTTTCCTCCCACATCTAAAACAGAACAATTTTTCTCGTTTCCTATTCACCATCCAGTTATTGGCGCTTGCGCTGGTTGGATGTGTAAATAAATAAATAAGTATAAAACCAATTCCTAGAAATGACTGCAGTTGAGGCATACACAAGTGCAAGGCCAACATGCAACTTTTTTTTTTTTTTTTTTTTTTTTTGGGGGGGGGGGGGTTGCAACTTGAACTTCTACAAAGGTCATCCTAAGGTAACAGGTTGTGTTGTAACCAATAAAACATGACATTGATAGTAATCACTCCATGACACTGCAAGCGTTACATACCCAGCATGGAATTTTTCAGCTGATTTTGATTTGTAGTTTTGGTTTTCTTGTGCCGTTGAAAACTGTAAACTAGCGACCAAAGTATTTTTGTGCCATGCAGTAGCTTCCTGTACAAATGGAAACTGAACCCTCAATTTATCTACTCTTCCAAAGCGTAATCTGTGCAAGGTTTTTAGTGACTGGAAATTATTTATTTTGATTTGAATTTCGTTTTTATACAGTGCAACAATCCTCTAACGAAGGAACCCAAACTCCACAGTGCTGTACGAATCGTTCCTGAGTGGACGGAATACGATAACGAGATCAAAGCTCTACAAGAAAGGGTCGCTCAGAAATCATCAAACAAAAGCAAACAAACCGATATTAAAACAGGTAAGAAGTGAAGCCCTCTAGTGGTGAAAATGGACCATGTTACAATAGTATCAATGTAGAGCAAGTTCGTCGGGTGACAAGAGGCGACTAGTTGATCTGGATTTTACTTGTACGCTGCATGGTTTAACTAGCTAGTCCAACCGGATCAGACTAGCATCAGACTAGCCCCTTAGCACTGTTGATCTAGTCAACTCACAGAGTTACGTCATTTGTTTCAAGATGGTGGAAATGTTACATGACTGAGAAAGTTTTGTAAACTTTTGTGATGAACACTCAAAGTTAATTAATGATACAGGGTGGATTTTTGCCAATATGCCAATCAGTAAGATAATAACTTATTATTGCACTATTATGAAAGTTATGTAAAAAACTTGAGAAAATAAACATGACGGGCCAACACGATTTATCTACCCTTAAAGTTGTCGGCTCAGTGCCATGGGCTAACTAGATTTGACGAGACAATCAACCAGACGCGTTTGAGTGAAACACGGACCACGCATGCGTGATTTAGATTGTAACTTTACTAAAGGGTGGCACCTGAACTTGCTTGTTGAGGGTAAGGTTTCTGTTGAAACCGTGTGTTGATTTTGGAAATATTGTAAAACAACATACATCCTTCAAAAATTATTAATATGTGTCAATCAATCAGTATTTACCCCGATGGGGTTAACATTATTGATTTTTTTACACAATTATTTCCAATATCTAGTAATAAACCGTAAGGGAAACTGACTAGGTAAATTTTAAATAATTTTGGGTTGAACAAAGGAAAATGTCTGGCTTCTGGCTGGCATTACTGAACAAAGATATTGACAAAATAGAGAGCTGCCAACATTAGGCGTAGATAGCTCAATCAGTAGAGCACTGGCACTTTAATCTGGAGGTCGCAGGTTCGAGCCTCACTCTTGTTAATTTTTCTTTGTTCAACCCCACAAACAATTATTTCTAGTAAAAAAGTCCAGAGAAATAATCTGAAACTGAAATGTGATTTTGATATTGAAATGTAGATAGTATGGTTACATGGGACACATTGTGGCGTGTCGTGGCCGAGCGGATAAGAACACCGAACTCAAGCTCTGGTGTTTCTGATCAGCAGAGTGTGGGTTCGAATCCCAGTCCTGACACTTGTGTCCTTGAGCAAGACACTTAACCACATGCTTCGTCCTTTGGATGGGACTTTAAGCCGTAGGTCCAGTGCACTTATCGTAAAGAGAAGGGTTCGCCCCGGTGTTCCTGGTTTGATTGGCTGCATATTGCGCCACAGCACCTTGTAAACCATTACATGGTGCTATGCAAAGGAATAGGTCTCATACTTCAACACATAACTCCCCTTACCTTGTAGGAAAATACTGAGCGCTTTGAGACACCCATCGGGAGTATAAAGCGCTATATAAGAACTGCGTATTATTATTATTATTATTATTATTATTATTATTTCAAATACCAAGTAACAAACCGTAAGGGAAACTGACCGGGCAATTTTTTTATAATTTTGGGTTGAACAGGAAAGTGTCTGGCCTCTGACTGGCATCCTGAACAAAGATATTGACAAAATAGAGAGACTGCCAACATTAGGGTCAGATAGCTTAGAGCGCTGGCACTTTAATCTGGAGGTCGCAGGCTCGAGGCTCACTCTAGTCAATTTTTTCTTTGTTCAACCAAAAAAATAAATTCCTTTAAAAAAATTCTGGAGAAATAATCTGAAACCGATTTTGTTTTAGAAATGTAGGTAGTATGTTAACGTGGGACACATTTGGTAAATTTCAATTCAAGACATGACCTTTAATTTGATCTTTATGATTAAGTGAAAGAAGGTGAAATCTCGTGGCCGGTTGCAGCCGCTATGGGCTTTGTAGTCCCAGCCGTTTTGCAGCCACTAAAGTCTCTAGTAGGTAAACCCTTTAGAGACCATTCATTTCTGTATAATCATCACAAAACGCCCAGACATTGCTAATATTCTTCATTTTGTCAGTAAAAATGAAATAACTCGAAACAGAA
>JAJGQC010000390.1:0-15000 GCA_021014325.1 Plazaster borealis
TAGACAATGAATTTGATCTCACTAGGCATTAAATATTGTATTTTTAAGTTGATTATGTACACACTACAAGACTTTCATATTCACTTGATTCATTTGAAAAAATTATAAACGAAACAGCTGTGCATTTGTTCACAAATGCAATCATGTCTAGTTTAACTATTTATTTGCATACTATTTCAGGTTCCGATAAATCTGACCATTTGTAAGTGTTTAGATACTTGATTGGCGCAGTTTACATGTATCCTCCCGTACCCCAATTTCGCGCATCACAAATATTCGCACAGGTACCTTTCCGACGCATACTATTTTGTTTACAATACGCAGTGACTCAATTTTTTTGTTTCATGAAAGTATAAAGCCTGATAAACAATTTCCTGCGAAGATGTGGAAAATCAAAGCCTTTCCAGTAAGATTTTAGATAAACTACAAATGTAGTATACAATCTTACCTTTTTAGACTAAATACAAAACATAGCTAGATAAGATGGTCGATTAAAAAAAAAACTAGAGCTTCAGTTTTTGTCATGTGACAAAAACAAGGTGTTCGTTGGGAGTGATTGAATGAATAAACATTCTACCTTATCAATCCAATGCCTGGTCCAGGAGTTATGAATTTTTCAAAAAAATTAACATCAACTTCCGGTTTGGACCGGAAGTCAAGGTCAAATAGGGGTCACATTTGGTGTAGCGCGTTTAGTTTATGAAGATGATTTAGATGATGTATGGATTGTAAACCTCCAACAATTTGTTGGAACATTTACTTTCATATTCCGGTTTGAACCGGAAGTCAAGGTCAAATGAGGTCACAGTGTGTAGCGTTTCTTAAATCTTTGGAGCCCTTTCTGATGATGTATAGATGATAAAAAAAACAGATGTGTGGTTCAGGAGTTCTGATTTTTCAAATTTTAAATTTTATCTTCCGGTTTGAACAGGAAGTAAAGGTCAATTGGGGTTACATTCTGTATATCGTTTCTAAAGTTGTTACATACTTTCCCAATGATGAATAGATTGTAAAAATCGAATGAGTTGTTCAGAAGTTAAGATATTTTTAAATATTAAATTTCAACTTCCGGTTTTAACCGGAATTCAAGGTAAAACAGGGTCACACTTTGTGTAGCGCGTGTTAGGTTTATTAAGACCTTTCAGATGATGTATGGATTGTTAATATCCAATGTGTGGTTCAAGAGTTACAACATTTTCAAATATTGCATTTTTCGCTCGTTGTTTCTTTGTATATTGCACAGTCACGCCAAATGTATCCATACATGTAGCTGTACAGTACATACATTAGTCTTCAACCGGAGCGTCTTGGAACCAAGACTATACACAATGTAAACTAACTACACGTGCTCACGTGCTACGTGCATGTTCAGTGTGTGCGTAGTGCCTACATGTGTTAATACACTGTTGTGCCGTCGTGCGTTGTCAACGTGAGTCACGTCAAGAGACACGTGCGCTTTAACCAACGTTGGCTTTAACGTCCGGTTTTGACCAGATGTAAAAGTCAAAATGTTGTCATGTCTCGGCAAAAGTTTGAGCAGGCATAATCATCTATCACCTGATGCAAAAACTTTGATAAAAAAATACGTGGTTTTTGAGATAAGAATTTTGTGAAATTTTCAACTTCCGGTTTGAACCAGAAGTCAAGGTCAAACAGGGTCACACTTTGTGTACCTTTTGTTGATCGTTTAACGACCTATCCGATGATGTATAGATTGTAAAAATCCAATATGTGGTTCAAGAGTTATGATTTGTTTACAAATATTAAACTTTGACTCATTGTAATTCAATACCTGATGACGTCATCATGACATCATCAAGTTTGTGTCGTCTTGATATTGAGGTCCAATTATCTGGTGAGTTTCAATGTTCAATTCAATTTTAATCTTGAGTTATGCCCCGAAATTCATTTTTTAAGAAAAACAAACAAAGGCAAACTTTGACCTTCCGGTACGACCGGAAGCAAAGGTCATACGATTTTTGCGTTAACTTTTGAAATGTTGCCCAAGTCTTGATCTATCCGATGCTCAATTATGAACATCACAGCTTTCAAATTCAAGGAGATACAGCCAATAACAAATGGTCATTTTTCAACTTTAAAACCCTTGTAATTCGACACCTGATGACGTCATCATAACGTCAGTAAGTTGGTGCCGTCTTCATATTGAGGTTCAATTGTCTGATGAGTTTCAAGGTTCAATTCAGTTTCAATCTTGAGTTATGTTCTAGAGAAGAGTTCCAGGGAAGAAGAAGAAGAAGAAGACTAGACTTTCAGTTTTTGTCATGTGACAAAAACAAGGTGTTCGTGGGGAGTGATTGAATGAATAAACATTCTACCTTATCAATCCAATGCCTGGTCCAGGAGTTATGAATTTTTAACATCAACTTCCGGTTTGGACCGGAAGTTAAGGTCAAATAGGGGTCACATTATGTGTAGCGCATTTAGTTTATGAAGACGTTTTAGATGATGTATGGATTGTAAACCTCAAACGATTTGTTGAAACATTAACTTTTACTTTCCGGTTCGAACCGGAAGTCAAGGTCAAATGAGGTCACAGTGTGTAGCGTTTCTTAAATCTTTGGAGCCCTTTCTGATGATGTATAGATGATAAAAATCCAATGTGTGGTTCAGGAGTTCTGATTTTTTCAAATATTAAATTTCATCTTCCGGTTTGAACAGGAAGTAAAGGTCACTTGGGGTCACATTCTGTATATCGTTTGTTAAGTTGTTACATACTTGTCCGATGGTGTATAGATTGTAAAAATCCATCGTGTGGTTCAGGAATTATGAATTTTGAAACATTAAATTTCAACTTCCGCTTTGAACCGGAAGTCAGGGTCAAACGGGGTCACAATAAGTGTAGCGTATGTTAGGGTTTACAAAGACCTTTCAGATGATGTATAGATTGTAAAAATCCAAAGTGTGGTTCAGGAGTTACGAATTTTTCAAGTATTACATGGATTATCTTCATGCCGGGGTGCGCAATATACAAGGTAACAGCGATGCTATTTAATGTATTCCTACATGTAGTTGATGTAAACTGAACTACACGCACAATGTACGTGTATCTGTACACGTGTTATTACACCATCTTGCGTTATCAAATTGGGTCAACACAAACGTGCGCTTTAATGCCGGTGGTCATAAGACAAGATGTAAATGTCAAAATGTTGTTATTTCTGTGCAAAAGTTTGAGCTGGCTCAACGTTCTACAACCTGATGCAGAAATTATGCTGAAAAGATAAGTAGTTTTTGAGATACGAAATTTATATAATTTTAAATTTCCGGGTTGAACCGGAAGTCAAGGTCAAATGGGGTCACTTTCTGTGTAGCGTTTGTTGGACCTTTAACGAACTTTCCGATGATGTATAGATTGTAAAAATCCAACATGTCGTTCATGAGTTATGATTTTTTTTCAAATATTAAACTTTGATTGAATGTAATTCAATACCTGATGACGTCATCATGACATCATCAAGTTTGTGTCGTCTTGATATTTAGGTTCAAATGTCTGATGAGTTTCAATGTAAAATTCAATTTCAATCTTGAGTTATGTCGTAGATAAGCCCGAAAATGATGTTTTTCAAGAAAAAAACCAAAGGCAAACTTTGACCTAGGGCATGACCTTGAAGAAAAGGTCATACGATTTTGACGTTAACTTTTGAAATGTAGCCCCAGTCTTGATCTATCACATGCCCAATTATAAACATCATAGCTTTCATATTCAATGAGATACAGCAAATACCAAATGGTCATTTTTCAACATTAAAAACGTTGTAATTCGACACCTGATGACGTCATCATGACGTCATGACAATTGTGCCGTCCTCATATTGAGGTTCAATTGTCTGATGAGTTTCAAGGTTCAATTCAGTTTCAATGTTGAGTTATGCTGTAGAGAAGAGTTCTAGGGAAGAAGAAGATGGAGAAGAAAAAAACAAACAAAAAACGGAACAATAACAAGAGGTGTTCGTGCTCATATTGCACGAACACCTAAAGATGGAGAAGAAAAAAACTAGACATTGAGTTTTTGTTTACTACAAAAACAAGGTGTTCGTGGTGAGCGACTGATTGAATACGTAACGACATTTAACATTACCAATCCAATGCCTGGTTCAAGAGTTATGAATTTTACAAAACGTATACATCAACTTCCGGTTTCGACCGGAGGTCAAGGTCAAGTAGGGTTACATTTTGTGTAGTGCGAGATCAGTTTATGAAGACCTTTTAGATGATGGATGGATTGTAAACATCCAATATTTGGTTCAGAAGTTATGATTTTTTCAACTATAAAGTTTCAAATTCCATTTTGAACCGGAAGTCAATGTCAAATGAGGTCACAGTGTGTAGCGTTTCTTAAATCTTTGGAGCCCTTTCTGATGATGCATAGATGATAAAAATCCAATGTGTGGTTCAGGAGTTCTGATTTTTTCAAATATTAAATTTCATCTCCCGGTTTGAACAGGAAGTAAAGATCAATTGGGGTCACATTCTGTATATCGTTTGTTAAGTTGTTACATACTTGTCCAATGATGTATAGATTGTAAAAATCCATTGTGTGCTTCAGGAATTATGAATTTTGAAACATTAAACTTCAACTTCCGTTTTGAACCGGAAGTCAGGGTCAAACGGGGTCACAATAAGTGTAGCGTATGTTAGGTTTTATATAGACCTTTCAGATGATGTATAGATTGTAAAAATCCAATGTGTGGTTCAGGAGTTACACGTGCTATTACACTATCTCGCGTTATCAAAGTGGGTCAACACAAACGTGCGCTTTAATGCCGGTGGTTATAAGACAAGATGTGAATGTCAAAATGTTGTTATTTCTGTGCAAAAATTTGAGCAGGCTCAACGTTCTACAACCTAATGCAAAAATTATGCTGAAATGATAAATAGTTTTTGAGATACAAATTTTGTGAAATTTTAAATTTCCGGGTTGAACCGAACGTCAAGGTCAAATGGGGTCACTTTCTGTGTAGCGTCTGTTGGACCTTTAACGAACTTTCCGATGATGTATAGATTGTAAAAATCCAACATGTCGTTCATGAGTTATGATTTTTTTTCAAATATTAAACTTTGATTTAATGTAATTCAATACCTGATGACGTCATCATGACATCATCAAGTTTGTGTCGTCTTGATATTTAGGTTCAAATGTCTGATGAGTTTCAATGTAAAATTCAATTTCAAACTTGAGTTATGCCGTAGATAAGCCCGAAAATGATGTTTTTCAAGAAAAAACCAAAGGCAAACTTTGACCTGGAGGAATGACCTTGAAGAAAAGGTCATACGATTTTGACGTTAACTTTTGAAATGTAGCCCCAGTCTTGATCTATCACATGCCCAATTATGAACATCATAGCTTTCATATTCAATGAGATACAGCAAATACCAAATGATCATTTTTCAACTTTAAAAACCTTGTAATTCGACACCTGATGACGTCAGCATGACGTCATTAACTTTGTGCCGTCCTCATACTGAGGTTCAATTGTCTGATGAGTTTCATTGTTCAATTCAGTTTCAATCTTGAGTTATGCTGTAGAGAAGAGTTCCAGGGAAGAAGAAGAAGATGGAGAAGAAAAGAAAACTATACATTGAATTTTTGTTTACTACAAAAACACGGTGTTCGTGGTGAGTGATTGAATGAATAGGTCATTATACCTTATCAATCCAATTCCTGGTTCAGGAGTTATGAATTTTTCAAAAAAAATTAACATCAACTTCCGGTTTTGACCGGAAGTCAAGGTCAAATAGGGGTCACATTTTGTGTAGCGCGTTTAGTTTATGAAGACGTTTTAGATGGTGTATGGATTGTAAACCTCCAACAATTTGTTGAAACATTAACTTTCACTCTCCGGTTTGAACCGGAAGTCAAGGTCAAATGAGGTCACAGTGTGTAGCTTTTCTTAAATCTTTGGAGCCCTTTCTGATGATGTATAGATGATACAAATCCAATGTGTGGTTCAGGAATTCTGATTTTTTCAAATATTAAATTTCATCTTCCGGTTTGAACAGGAAGTAAAGGTCAATTGGGGTCACATTCTGTATATTGTTTGTTAAGTTGTTACATACTTGTCCAATGATGTATAGATTGTAAAAATCCATCGTGTGGTTCAGGAATTATGAATTTTGAAACATTAAATTTCAACTTCCGCTTTGAACCGGAAGTCAGGGTCAAACGGGGTCACAATAAGTGTAGCGTAAGTCAGGTTTTATAAAGACCTTTCAGATGATGTATAGATTGTAAAAATCCAATGTGTGGTTCAGGAGTTACGAATTTTTCAAGTACTACATGGATTATCTTTATGCCGGGGTGCGCAATATACAAGGTAACATCCAGCGATGTTAAATGTATTCCTACATGTAGTTGATGTAAACTGAACTACACGTTCAAAATGCATGTTTCTGTTGTACACGCGCTATAACAGTATCTCGCGTTATCAAAGTGGGTCAACACAAACGTGCGCTTTAATGCCGGTGGTCATAAGACAAGATGTAAATGTCAAAATGTTGTTATTTCTGTGCAAAAGTTTGAGCAGGCTCAACTTTCTACAATCTGATGCAAAAATTATGCTGAAATGATAAGTGGTTTTTGAGATACGAATATTATGAAATTTTAAATTTCTGGGTTGAACCGGAAGTCAAGGTCAAATGGGGTCACTTTCTGTGCAGCGTTTGTTGAACCTTTAACGAAATTTCCGATGATGTATAGATTGTAAAAATCCAACATGTCGTTCATGAGTTATGATTTTTTTTCAAATATTAAACTTTGATTTAATGTAATTCAATACCTAATGACGTCATCATGACATCATCACGTTTGTGTCGTCTTGATATTTAGGTTCAAATGTCTGATGAGTTTCAATGTAAAATTCAATTTCAATCTTGAGTTATGCCGTAGATAAGCCCGAAAATGATGTTTTTCAAGAAAAAAACCAAAGGCAAACTTTGACCTAGGGGCTTGACCTTGAAGAAAAGGTCATACGATTTTGACGTTAACTTTTGAAATGTAGCCCCAGTCTTGATCTATCACATGCCCAATTATGAACATCATAGCTTTCATATTCAATGAGATACAGCAAATACCAAATGATCATTTTTCAACTTTAAAAACCTTGTAATTCGACACCTGATGACGTCATCATTACGAAATTGTGCAAGTGCCGTGCTCATGTTAAGGTTGAAGTATATGCTAAGTTTCAAGGTTCAATTAAATTTCTTTTTTGAGTTCTGTTCTGGAGAAGAGTTCCGGTGAAGAAGAAGATGAAGAAGAAAAAACTAGACCTTGAGTTTTTGTCTACTACAAAAACACGGTGTTCGTGGTGAGTGATTGAATGAATAGGTCATTATACCTTATCAATCCAATTCCTGGTTCAGGAGTTATGAATTTTTCAAAAATTAAACATCAACTTCCGGTTTTGACCGGAAGTCAAGGTCAAATAGGGTCACATTTTTTATAGCGCGTGATTAGTTTTTGACTACCTTTTAGATGGTTTAGGTTTTTTTTTACATTGATCATGAATGCAGCTGATATGGTAGTGTTGGTGCAAGACGTTGTTACTTATAGACTGTGAAAGTCTCACGCGTATTCGAACATCTGGGACCATTGTGGTCCCAACCTTAAGGAGTTTTACGTGGGCCGGATTTTCTTTTAGTCAAGTACTTTTATTTAAAGAAGTTTCTGGCCATGAAAATTATATATGTTGTTGGGAACGTGAAATGTTCAGTAGTTTTAAAGATAATTAATAAGATAAGATATTACCGGAAGTCAAGGTCAAAGAGTGTAAGGTGTTGTGTAGCGTTCGTCGAACTTTAAATGAGCTATCCGATGATGTGTAGATAGTAAAAATCAAATAAATGGTTCCCGAGTTATGAATTTTACAACGATAAATTTTGATTTATTATAATTCGATGCCCGATGACGTCATTAAGTTTGTGTTGTCTTGATACTAAGGTTCAACTATCCTATGAGTTTCAATGTTAAATTCAATTTCAATCTTGAGTTATTTCGTAGATAAGCCCCCCAAAACGATTCTATTATCAGCGCTGTTTATTCAACGAAAGAGGGCGCTGTTGAAATATTTTGTTTGCCGCTGCCAGATCTAACAAACAAGGACGGCGACAGTACACACAGTCAGCGCAGGAACTGTAGCTTGCATGAGTTTCAACGTTATGGGTACATAATGCTTTGTCAATTATGAATTTTACAAATATAAAATTTTGATTTATTATAATTCGATGCCCGATGACGTCATCAAGACGTCATTAAGTTTGTGTTGTCTTGATACTGAGGTTCAACTATCCTATGAGTTTCAATGTTCAATTCAATTTCAATCTTGAGTTATTTCGTAGATAAGCCCCCAAAACGATTCTATTATCAGCGCTGTTTATTTAATATTCAACGAAAGAGGGCGCTGTTGATTATGTTGTTTGCCGCTGCCACATCTAACAAACAAGGACGGCGACAGTACACACAGTCAGCGCGTGAACTGTAGCTTGCATGAGTTTTAACGTTATGGGTACATAATGCTTTGTCAATTAAAGTGGAGGGGGGTACAAGTGGGAAGGTGCCCATCGTTGTCCGCTTTTGACAAGATGTTCAAGGTTAAAATGTTGTTATCTCTGTGCAAAAGTTTAAGAGGGATTGCTGTTCTACAATCTGATACAAAAATTATGCTGAAATGATCAGTAGTTTTAAAGATATGAATACGATAAGATATTACGAAATTTTAAACTTCCGTTTTGAACCAAAAGTAAGTTAAAATATTGTACGGGTTTTGTGAAGCGTTTGTCAAACTTTTGACGACCTATACGATGATGTGTAGATTGCCAAAATCCGAATTATAGTTTTTGCGTTATGATTTTTACAAATATTAAACTTTGATTTATTGTAATTTAATGCCCGATGACGTCATCATGACGTAATTAAGTATGTGTTGTCTCGATACTGAAGTTCAACTATCTATTGAGTTTTAATATTCAATTCAATCTCAATCTTGAGTTATTCCGTAGATAAGCTCGAAAGTTGTTTTTGACGAAAAAAACGAAGGTGAACTTCGACCCAGGGTAACGACCCGGAAGCTAGGGTCGTACAATTTCGGCGTTAACTTTTCAAATGTTGCCCCCACCTTGGTCTATCAGATGCAAAAACTTTGAACATCATAGCTTTCATATTCGTTGAGATACAGCAAAAAGCAAAAGGTCATTTTTCAACTTTAAAAACCCTGTAATTCAACACCTGATGACGTCATCATGACGTAATGACAACTGTGCCGTCTTCTTATTAAGGTTCAACTATCTGATGAGTTTCAAGGTTCAATTCAGTTTCAATCTTGAGTTATGATCCAGAGATGAGTTGAGTGGAAGAAGAAGAAGGAGAAGAAAAAAAAAACAAAAAACAAAAAAACGGAACAATAACAAAGAGGTGTTCGTGCTCATATTGCACGAACACCTAAAAAAAAACAAAAAACAGAACAATAACAAGAGGTGTTCGTGCTTGTATTGCACGAACACCTAAAAACAGAACAAAAACAAAGAGGTGTTCGTGCTCATATTGCACGAACACCTAAAAAAAAACACTGAAAGTTCTGTGCGTATCGTCTGCCATACTTCAATACTTAAATTACAAGACCACGTGATTTTCATTTAACAACAGAGGGCGTACAAAATACTACGGAAGGTTGAAGTGGACGTGCGCCTTATAATCCTTTTTTCAGAAATTACCAATTGTTTGCATTTAACTGGACTCGGGGCTTACCAACTTTGTGATAACAGCGCAGAGTCCATTTCCCACCTCGCCAACCCCACCACCCCTTCCCGTAAATAATTATCACTGCCGATTTCAACCGGCAGCTTTCCCTGCCGCACGGACTAAAGCATTTAGAAGAAAGGTCGGGACAATAGGGACTCCGTAGTGGCGTTCCAGCCCAAGTGCGCGAATTCATGTGACGGAAAACGAAACTTGACAAATCGGGGTCAATTGCAGACGACGAGTTTCGTTGTGCTTTGACGATGTTCGGCAGGCTTCAAATTCTCCTCTCAGGTGGGCTTAGTTTGACATCAGACAATTAAAATTAAAGCTAAAAGTTGTTCTTGATTCTGTTAATCAAGTCAAAATTCAATTTCAATTCTTACGTGCGCGAATAATGGGGATACGAGGATACATGGTGGAAAAGACTAACGCTACAACTAATAATATAAGGATACCCACGTCCTCTGCCCTGTAGTATGGACACGTGTCTTTTGTCTTTCATTGGCTACCCCTCCCAGAGCAATTCAATTTAACTTCAAGAAATTAGACAAAGGCCTACTATTATTTCTAATTGGAGGAGCTTAAAATTTAAACTACATTCAAGATGTGCTTACCATACCAGTGACCGTGCTGAACGACGGAGTTGTCATCCAACCCTCCCGTTTAGATGTTTGTTACCAACTCTCGTCGCTGCTTAGAAAGCAAAAATGACTGTTCACCCGCATTGATCAAGACTTTTGGTATACAATAAAATGACATTCCTTTCTCCTTGTCACTTCTATTGTGGCAATTCACAACACAGAACACGTTCACCATGTTTATGTCGTGATTTTGCTTCAATCATGAATCAACTTGAATAGTTTTTATTATTTTTCTTCAGTGTGGGCAGGGCCTTCTGTCCGTTTTTTTGTGTTACTCTTTCTTACTTGTAAATTTTGCACTATTTTATTTGTTCTTATTTTTATTTAATTATTTATACATGTATAATTCTCCGGGAGGGGAGTGTGGCTTTTAATTGCCTGCTTTTGCCCATTCACTTGTGCAATATTTTAAATAGGTTTTTTTTTTAGTTTTTATTTAAATCGTTTTTATTTATACAAGTTTATTTATTTACTTATATATATGCTTCTTTATCTTTACTTTTACTGTTATTTTACTTATTTATTTTCGTTTTATAAATTAGTTGTTTATTATTTATTATTTATTATTGGTTTTGTATAATTATCTGCTTTTATTATTGCGTGTACTATATTATACGTTTAAATCTATATTTATTTCATTGTGTACCCCAGATGTGGGGCAACAGATCTACGGATCATAGTATGTATTTGCTTTTGTTGTCCCTTGCCCATCTCGGGGTATATTGTCTTGTATTTTGTTTTGTACTGTTATGGCAAATAAAATAACAATAATAATAATAAAAAAAGGAAATGCCGCTCGATGTTATGTTGTTTTGCTGTGTCGTTCTCTCTTGTAGTTTGAGCTCTGAGTGATGGCGCCCTTTCGTTTCCATGGGTTGGTGACGTCATGAATAAGGTCTAGCTAGTTTCGCGCGCCGGCGGGGTTTGCCATTTACGAAGACACGACGACATCTTGAGTTTTTGTCTCCGTTATCTTCATCTCCTTGCGATTTTGGTTCACCTTTTTAAGCCTTTAGAATTGTTGTTCAGTTCTGCCTGTTTTCTGGCTGTATGTGGTTAACTCTTCTTGATAGGTAAGAATATAATTCAGTGTAATTTGACCTAAATTAAGGGAGATAAATTGCTGGCATGCAGCGGAAAATTTTCCTCCAGCAGTAGCCCATGAGCCAGCGCCACTTGCCGGTACCAACTCAAGGGACTATAATTCTAATATCACTTTTCTTGTTGCAAATAATCCATAACTTATTATAAACTATGATAGCCTTTCCAAAAAATTAGATTTCTACCAGTTTTCGAAAGATTTTCACCGTAAAATCTGAAACCTCTTCTTCCGTTATTGATAAGTCAAGGCCGTTTAGATAGTACAAATTTGTTAAGCCCATGTGTTTGCACGGAGAGTGAATATTTGAGTGTGCATACTCAAACAGCCGTTGTATTTGTCACATGGAAAGCATGCTGCCTGTCAACAACGTTTCTTTTTGTCAAGAATTGCTGATGTACTTTCCTTAACAGTCATCAAGAGGAATTAATTGGTTTAAGTATCATGTTGAAAATTGCCTTTGTTGTACGTTTCATTGCCTTTGGTTTATAAATGTTGTTTGTAAAGTTTAGAGAAGGTTGTGGTGCAGTTTTATTCTATCATAATTAATAGGTCATTACTTGAGTTGAGTATGCAGCACCTGTTAGTGTTAGCCCTGGTAGGACGTCAGTCAGTGCCACTGCACTGACGTCCTGGGTATAAAGATCCTTTACAATGCGAACAAAATTTTGAATAACATTTTAAAATAGTTTACCTAATTTGAGAAGCTGAAACTCCACTTATTCTTGGTGCCTTTAATTACACTTTTGCTGAGTTCAAAACCTATCAAATACATCCATGAATGACATTATTTCCGAAAATAAGTCCAAGTTGTGCACTGGCGCTGCGACTCCGTCGTGTTGCCGCCCGGAAGAAAAAGCATTCAGTGTTACGGGTTAGACAGCGCCCTCTTTTGTGGACTTGGTTCCATGTCAGTTGAGGTTGTCGCAACGAATGCGTCAATTTCCATTTTATTTTCACAATAATGTCATTCAAGGATAAAATTGGCAATTCTGAATAGAGCAGGCGTAAGGTTCAGGACACAAGGAACATGTGAGTCACGTTTCAGCTTCCTCAAAAAGGTAAAAATATGATAAAAAATCATAATGAAAAGTTTTGGACATTTGCTTGTCTGTGTGTGGGCGCGTACACACAATGCACGTAATAGCATTACCTTGCATTTGCAGTTGCGCCCTCAAATTGGTCATATCACTAAAATGGACGAGGCTGTAAATTTGGGGTGATCAGAATATTAAACAAAATATCCCTGCCTTTCTAGTGATGCCATTTGTTTACATCATAACCGAGAAGATGATTCGACCATTTTAGTTTACAAAACTTGAGTCATACCCCAAAACCCCAGAAGTACCTATTCAAATGTGCACAACACGCAAACAGCAACCTATTTTTTTACTGCATGGCCTCGCTCGCCGCTTTATAGCCAAAGGAACAACTCAGTGTAGCCTTTGGGGTGACGTCATTCTCGAAGCCTGTGAAATCATCTTCACACTGATGCAACAGCTGTGTCTATTAGACAATATTTTCCAACGACCATCTTTAATTAAAAAACTTATACCCAATCATTGCCGTGGTTACTTTGTATGCCAGGGCACATACCATTCACATAACAATGTATAACATTATTTCACAGCGTGTGTGTGTGTGTGCGCGGGCGCGCCGTGTTGTGTGTACAGAGCTTTTGTCCTATTTTGTATACTTAGTTTTCATTATGGGTTATAAATTTTGTCGCAATGCCTGAGGACCTTTATACCCTGGACTCCGTCGCGTTGTATGCAACGGAGGAGTCCAACCTGTGCTACAGCACCTGTCTGGTTACGGTGTTATCAAACTGAATCAACAATACACTCTGGCCGAGAGAGTTCAGATGCGTTTGTGTTTTTGTTAGGTCTCCCAAGAAGTGCTTTAAATGCTTAGAAGCTGTCAAAGAAAAGTGGATTTAGGGAGAAACATTTCCACCAAATCTGTGCAGGCCTACTTACCCGTATCGGGGATAGGGGTGGGGTGGGGATGGCAGAGGGTGCCCCTACTGCCTGGGGCATTTTAACGCTGCATCACAACGCACATAGAAAAGAAAAGAACAACAATTGCGCTAGAATTTCTTTTTCTTCAACCACTCAAATTCAAAAGAAAAACAGTAGAGTGGAAGAAGCCTATAGTACAAGAGATGCCTGAAAGAAGGAAAGAAAAACAAGTTCCCCGCATGCAACCCCTCACTAATTTCTGATCAGGGGAGCCACCCGTAGCCGATAGATGATTTCTATGTAATTAAGTAAAATAGTGAAGGCTAAAAACACCAGTAGATTTTATTTTAGAGGGAATCGAATCCTAAAGCCTGGGAAAACGATAAAAAGAAGTGACGAGCAGATGAGCAGCGCGGCACTTTTTTTCTCGGCCATTTAAAATGTCCTTCCTCAATAATCTGCAGTGTCAAGGGTTATGCAACAATAACTATCAATTGGAAAAGCAAACATGATATATAATTTTTAAAAACAGCATCGTAAAATTAAAATCAAGAAATAGGCCCCCCAAAAATAACACATACAAAATAAAGTCCAATGCGTTGCATGTCCTCCACGGCGGACCAACCAAAACTGCTCTTGGGTCGGCCTTTTTCTGTTATTTTTTCTGTCATTCATAATAAATGAAATTTACAAATTTTCTGTGTATTACATTTCTGAAATCCAGGTATTTTAGTACTACAATTATACCTCAAAATGTGAACAGAATTGATCTAGAACGTCACTGACAGCTGCACCCGTGTTGTCCTCGGTCAGCATAATGGGCGAACAGGGCATCACATTCACGGCACGTTCTTACTGTGTTTTTTTTACTCAGTTTGCACTTTTTCCATCCTTTTCATCAACAAACAACAAAACAGCTTACATGTACCTCTACTCTATATAAATATATACACACATTGATTGTTCACTCATAAAGGTCTAAAATCAACTGTAACCTGTCGACATTTTGTCGCCAAAGTGAAAAGAAGATGGCTGCCGATCTGTTTTTAATGACAGGCAGCAAAGTGATAAATACAATGGCTGTTTGAGTATGCACACTTAAATTATTCTCTCTCCATGCAAACACATGGGCTTAAAAAATGTTACTATTTAAACAGCCGTTGACTTAACAATAACGGAAGAGGCTAAGAGGTTTCAGATTTTACGGTGAAAATCTTTCGAAAACTGATAGAAATCTAATTTTTTGGACAGGCTATCATAATTTATGGTAAGTTGTGGATTATTTGCCACAAGAAAAGTGATATTAGAATTAGTCCCGCGAGGTGGTACCAATCATGTTGAATTTCAGCACCTGGCTCATGGACTATATTTATGACAAAACACATCAGGTTTCGTTTTAGTATTCATTCCTGACAATATTCTGACGAATACAGTCCTTCTGATTTGAGGCGTGTGATCGCGCCCGCACGCCTAAAAGCTTCCCCGTTCATGCAATCACACGCCTGGTCCCTCTAATGCATGCCTTGGCATACATTTCCGGCG
>JAJGQC010000391.1:0-13679 GCA_021014325.1 Plazaster borealis
CTAGACAAACAGAACAAGAAACGCATGAATGTCCAAGCTAACCATAAGAAATACATTCATAGACGTTTCCACAGTAAGAGGCCAACTTATAACCTGTTCTCTCTACAGGGTTGTGTTAACCTTTTCTCTTTACAGGTTTAGAAATAACCCGTTTTCTCCACAGGTTTCATAACCCGTTCTCTCTACAGGATTGTGTTAATTTTTTCTTATTACTGGTTTAGAAATAACTTGTTTTTCCACAGGTTTCATAACCTGTTCTTTTACAGGATTGTGTTAACTTTTTCTCTTTACAGGTTTTATAACCCGTTCTCTCCACAGGATTGTTTTAACCTTTTTTCTCTCAACTTTGCTCCCCGTGACATAATTTCCTATGCACTTGCCATTGATGACACCAAGTGCCTTTTCCGTAAGCTACGAAAGCTTTAAGAAAAGAACATTCGCTACTTGACACATCTTGATAAGTACCGTTGTTACCCTTTATCCAGTATTATCCATAAAGGACTCCAGATCAAGTGTGCCCCTTCCTTTGTTGACCTTGACCCCTCATTTTTGAAGAAATGGAATAAGACACTCACTAACGCGTCTTTCCATCTGCTCAGGCTGTTGGGAGATCAATGCCAACATTGCTAACGTTGCCTGGAGATGTGTGATGATTTGGTGATTGGTAGCAGGCTATGCAACCAATCACGGCGCATTGAGGAAGTATTGTCCAGAGGTCGGTGACTTTACCCAAGAAAGTGTTTGGTCACTTGGCCACTGGACTCCGACAGAGGAAAGTTGTGAGAATTAACCCTCTGAGTTTCTTCAGTTTGTGCACTTTGCCTCTGTCTGATATCTGCGTTGGATTGCGCCAACCCAACTTGTCGTCACAATATTATTTATATGTGTTCATCCCCTGTCCTGCTCTTGGTGAGTTTGATTTACTTTTATCTTTCTTGTGAGCCTAAGCTTAAAAGTAAAGATTAGTTTGGTAATGTACATTTAATTTGAACAATCACTGCTTATTTTCTATTTGTATGAGGACAGTGTTTTGGATTTTGATTTTCTGGAAGTTGTAGAACAAAGTTCCTTTTAAAAGCTCTTATTTTGAATTGATAATTATTGACTTGTTGTTTTCCACGCTCTTTTAACTTTAAAATGCTTACAAAATGTTCATTAGATTTTGTCTCTGTATTATTTTGCCTTATTGTGTTAACTTTTTTCTTTACAGGTTTTATAACCCGTTCTCTCCACAGGATTGTTTTAACCTTTTTTCTCTCAACTTTGCTCTCTATGACAACTTCCTATGGCACATTCAACCGTAGGTTACGCCTACGTGAATATTTTCATGTCGAGCTCCAACACACCCACAACCGCTTCATACTGTCTTAGTCTAGATCCGCAGTTCTCTCACCCACACGCTGTGAACGCTATCATTGAAGCGGGAACTAGTTCGTTTCCTGTACACGTTGCAAGACACGACGTAGAAGCCACATGTTCTCCGAGTTTTTTGCTTGTACGCCAAATTATCACATCCATAAATTATTTTTTATAAGTACAAGATACTATTGTTATTCAGCTTATCTTAGATTGGTATAAAAACCCTTGAGTAGATTCTTGCCAAAGTACGTTTTTGTAGCAGTAGTCGGACGGTACTTTGTGATCGGATCACAACATTACGTTGAATAGGGGTGACATACTACACAACAGTCAAGAGGAGTACTTTCACACGGTTCATAAACACGATGTTTTTTTTTATAAATCTATTAAGTTAATCATTCTCACTAAAAGGAAAACTATTTGCCAACAATTGCTTTGTTTTTCTGTGCCATTTTATAAGCCACCTTATGCCATTTTTAGCCAACATTGGTTCTCGTTGAACAACTTATTAACAAGACATGTAGTTGTGTGAACACTTTAGATTTTGTTTTGTTCACTTATAAGATTTATAAATCAAGACTATCTCAAGTAATACAGTAAACCAAAACTGAACTTACACAAATTCAACTATTCTTTGGTTTATTGTTGTTTATGTGGCCAGTGCTCCACTCCCCATTGAATAGAATGGTCTAGTCCACTGACCTGCATAGTTAGATAGAGTGTGCGATAATTATGCACGGTCACCAGGTCAGTGCACTCACACGAAGTTGCTACACACAGAGTGGCTTAATCTTTTCTGCTCGAAATGTGGTCAGAGTTTTTCATACGGTGTTTGTTTATGCCACTGACGAAGGTCCGGCTTGAATCGAAAGCTAAGGCCATCTCCCCTACTAATTTTATATTTAACATATAATTTATACACATGGTGTTACAGAAAGCCAAATAATCATCATAGCTGCCCATAATCTCCAATGCCCTGATTACGCTGATGATGTTCAAGTCTACCTTACCTTCAACCCTAAGGATCGCGACCAAGCCATCAAAAAAATGGAGAACTGCATGGATGACATCCAATCATGGTGTGTTGCCAATAAATTAGTCTTCAAAGGCAACAAGACCGAGCTGTTGCACTCACCTCCAAGTTCAGCACTGTCTCTTGTTCATCAGCTATTACTATTGGGGACTCGGCTATTCATCCAGCCAAACACTTCCAATCTTGGTGCAAGACCGCCCGACTTGGAATTAAGAAAATTGGTCAGATTAGAAAATATCTGGATAATAATACTACCGTTAGGCTTGTGCATGCACATCGCGACTCGATGCCTGCAACTCACTGCAACTCAAGTTGTTCGTTTGACGCTTATATCTGTGGTTTTGCAGGGTTTTGGTACTTCATGTATTACAATGTACAATTCTTTAAGTTATTATGTTTTGCTTTACTACTTGCATTTATTAACTTTCAATTCCGGTATTTTAAAGCCTAGGATTTATATTTGTCATTGTGAGGCTCTTTAGGGTATATTACATAGGTAGTAGTTAAGAAGTAGTAGAATAGTCTCCCGAAATCCAAACAATCTACTCAGCGGTAGTAGAATAGTTTCCAGCAATCCGAAAATCTACTCTGAAGTAGTAGAAAAGCCCCCGAAAACCAAAAATCTACTCTGCGGTAGCAGAATAGTCTCCTGAAATCCAAACAATCTACTCTGCGGTAGTAGAATAGTTTCCAGCAATCCGAAAATCTACTCTGCGGTAGTAGAAAAGCCCCCGAAAACCCAAAACCTACTCTGCGATAGTAGAATAGTCTCCTGAAATCCAAACAAGCTACTCTGCGGTAGTAGAAAAGTTTCCAGCAACCCGAAAATCTACTCTGCGGTAGTAGAATAGTCTCCTGAAATCCAAACAATCTACTCTGCGGTAGTACAATAGTTTCCAGCAATCCGAAAATCTACTCTGCGGTAGTAGAATAGTCTCCTGAAATCCAAAGAATCTACTCTGCGGTAGTAGAATAGTTTCCAGCAATCCCAAAATCTACTCTGCGGTAGTAGAAAAGCCCCTGAAAACCAAAAATCTACTCTGCGGTAGTAGAATAGTCTCCTGAAATCCAAACAATCTACTCTGTGGTAGTAGAATAGTTTCCAGCAATCCAAAAATCTACTCTGCGGTAGTAGAAAAGCCCCCAAAAACCAAAAATCTACTCTGCAGTAGTAGAATAGTCTCCTGAAATCCAAACAATCTACTCTGCGGTAGTAGAATGGTTTCCAGCAATCCAAAAAACTACTCTGCGGTAGTAGAAAAGCACCCGAAAACCAAAAATATACTCTGAGGTAGTAGAAAAGCCCTCGAAAACCAAAAATCTACTCTGCGGTTGTAGAATAGTCTCCTGAAATCCAAACAATCTACTCTGCAAGATAGTAGAATAGATTCCAGCAATCCAAAAATCTACTCTGCGGTAGTAGAAAAGCCCCGAAAACCAAAAATCTACTCTGCGGTAGTAGAATAGTCTCCTGAAATCCAAACAATCTACTCTGCGGTAGTAATATCGTTTCCAGCAGTCCAAAAATCTACTCTGCGGTAGTAGAAAAGCCCCCGAAAACCAAAAATCCACCCTGCGGTAGTAGAATAGTCTCCTGAAATCCAAACAATCTACTCTGCGGTAGTAGAATAGTTTCCAGCAATACGAAAATCTACTCTGCGGTAGTAGAAAAGCCCCGAAAACCAAAAATCTACTCTGCGGTAGTAGAATAGTCTCCTGAAATCCAAACAATCTACTCTGCGGTAGTAGTATCGTTTCCAGCAGTCCAAAAATCTACTCTGCGGTAGTAGAAAAGCCCCCGAAAACCAAAAATCCACCCTGCGGTAGTAGAATAGTCTCCTGAAATCCAAACAATCTACTCTGCGGTAGTAGAATAGTTTCCAGCAATACGAAAATCTACTCTGCGGTAGTAGAAAAGCCCCCGAAAACCAAAAACCTACTCTGCGAAATGTAGACAAGTCTCCTGAAATCCAAACAAGCTACTCTGCGGTAGTAGAAAAGTTTCCAGCAATCCGAAATCTACTCTGCGGTAGTAGAATAGTCTCCTGAAATCCAAACAATCTACTCTGCGGTAGTAGAATAGTTTCCTGCAATCCCAAAATCTACTCTGCGGTAGTAGAAAAGCCCCCAAAAGCCAAAAATCTACTCTGCGGTAGTAGAATAGTCTCCTGAAATCCAAACAATCTACTCTGTGGTAGTAGAATAGTTTCCAGCAATCCAAAAATCTACTCTGCGGTAGTAGAAAAGCCCCCAAAAACCAAAAATCTACTCTGCGGTAGTAGAATAGTCTCCTGAAATCCAAACAATCTACTCTGCGGTAGTAGAATAGTTTCCAGCAATCCAAAATCTACTCTGCGGTAGTAGAAAAGCACCCGAAAACCAAAAATCTACTCTGAGGTAGTAGAATAGTCCCTGAAATCCAAAAATCTACTCTGCGGTAGTAGAATAGTCTCCTGAAATCCAAACAATCTACTCTGTTGTAGTAGAAAAGTTCCCAGCAAGCCCAAAATCTACTCTGCGGTAGTAGAAAAGCCCCCAAAAACCAAAAATCTACTCTGCGGTAGTAGAATAGTCTCCTGAAATCCAAACAATCTACTCTGCGGTAGTAATATCGTTTCCAGCAGTCCAAAAATCTACTCTGCGGTAGTAGAAAAGCCCCCGAAAACCAAAAATCCACCCTGCGGTAGTAGAATAGTCTCCTGAAATCCAAACAATCTACTCTGCGGTAGTAGAATAGTTTCCAGCAATACGAAAATCTACTCTGCGGTAGTAGAATAGTCCGAAAACAAAAATCTACTCTGCGGTAGTAGAATAGTCTCCTGAAATCCAAACAATCTACTCTGCGGTAGTAGTATCGTTTCCAGCAGTCCAAAAATCTACTCTGCGGTAGTAGAAAAGCCCCCGAAAACCAAAAATCCACCCTGCGGTAGTAGAATAGTCTCCTGAAATCCAAACAATCTACTCTGCGGTAGTAGAATAGTTTCCAGCAATACGAAAATCTACTCTGCGGTAGTAGAAAAGCCCCCGAAAACCAAAAACCTACTCTGCGAAATGTAGACAAGTCTCCTGAAATCCAAACAAGCTACTCTGCGGTAGTAGAAAAGTTTCCAGCAATCCGAAATCTACTCTGCGGTAGTAGAATAGTCTCCTGAAATCCAAACAATCTACTCTGCGGTAGTAGAATAGTTTCCTGCAATCGAAAAATCTACTCTGCGGTAGTAGAAAAGCCCCCAAAAGCCAAAAATCTACTCTGCGATAGTAGAATAGTCTTCTGAAATCCAAACAATCTACTCTGCGGTAGTAGAATAGTTTCCAGCAATCCGAAAATCTACTCTCCGGTAGTAGAAAAGCCCCCGAAAACCAAAAATCCACTCTGCGGTAGTAGAAGAGTCTCCTGAAATCCAAACAATCTACTCTGCGGTAGTAGAATAGTTTCCAGCAATTCGAAAATCTACTCTGCGGTAGTAGAAAAGCCCCCGAAAACCCCAAACCTACTCTCCGATAGTAGAATAGTCTCCTGAAATCCAAACAAGCTACTCTGCGGTAGTAGAAAAGTTTCCAGCAATCCGAAAATCTACTCTGCGGTAGTAGAATAGTCTCCTGAAATCCAAAGAATCTACTCTGTGGTAGTAGAATAGTTTCCAGCAATCCGAAAATCTACTCTGCGGTAGTAGAATAGTCTCCTGAAATCCAAAGAATCTACTCTGTGGTAGTAGAATAGTTTCCAGCAATCCCAAAATCTACTCTGCGGTAGTAGAAAAGCCCCCCAAAACCAAAAATCTACTCTGCGGTAGTAGAATAGTCTCCTGAAATCCAAACAATCTACTCTGCGGTAGTAGAATAGTTTCCAGCAATCCAAAAATCTACTCTGCGGTAGTAGAAAAGCACCCGAAAACCACAAATATACTCTGAGGTAGTAGAAAAGCCCTCGAAAACCAAAAATCTACTCTGCGGTTGTAGAATAGTCTCCTGAAATCCAAACAATCTACTCTGCAAGATAGTAGAATAGATTCCAGCAATCCAAAAATCTACTCTGCGGTAGTAGAAAAGCCCCCGAAAACCAAAAATCTACTCTGCGGTAGTAGAATAGTCTCCTGAAATCCAAACAATCTACTCTGCGGTAGTAGTATCGTTTCCAGCAATCCAAAAATCTACTCTGCGGTAGTAGAAAAGCCCCCGAAAACCAAAAATCTACTCTGCGGTAGTAGAATAGTCTCCTGAAATCCAAACAAGCTACTCTGCGGTAGTAGAAAAGTTTCCAGCAACCCGAAAATCTACTCTGCGGTAGTAGAATAGTCTCCTGAAATCCAAACAATCTACTCTGCGGTAGTAGAATAGTTTCCAGCAATCCGAAAATCCACTCTGCGGTAGTAGAATAGTCTCCTGAAATCCAAAGAATCTACTCTGCGGTAGTAGAATAGTTTCCAGCAATCCCAAAATCTACTCTGCGGTAGTAGAAAAGTTCCCCGAAAACCAAAAATCTACTCTGCGGTAGTAGAATATTCTCCTGAAATCCAAACAATCTACTCTGCGGTGGAAGAATAGTTTCCAGCAATCCAAAAATCTACTCTGCGGTAGTAGAAAGGCCCCCGAAAACCAAAAATCTACTCTGTGGTAGTAGAAAAGCCCCCGAAAACCAAAAATCTACTCTGCGGTAGTAGAATAGTCTCCTGAAATCCAAACAATCTACTCTACGGTAGTAGAATAGTTTCCAGCAATCCGAAAATCTACTCTGCGGTAATAGAATAGTCTCCTGAAATCCAAACAATCTACTCTGCGGTAGTAGAATAGTTTCCAGCAATCCGAAAATCTACTCTGCGGTAGTAGAAAAGCCCCGAAAACCAAAATCTACTCTGCGGTAGTAGAATAGTCTCCTGAAATCCAAACAATCTACTCACGGTAGTAGAATAGTTTCCAGCAATCCAAAATCTACTCTGCGGTATTAGAAAAGAAGCCCTCGAAAACCAAAAATCTACTCTGCGGTAGTAGAAAAGCCCCCGAAAACCAAAAATCTACTCTGCGGTAATAGAATAGTCTCCTGAAATCCAAACAATCTACTCTGCGATAGTAGAATAGTTTCCAGCAATCCGAAAATCTACTCTGCGGTACTAGAAAAGCCCCCGAAAACAAAAAATCTACTCTGCGGTAGTAGAATAGTCTCCTGAAATCCAAACAATCTACTCTGCGGTAGTAGAATTGTTTCCAGCAATCCGACAATCTACTCTGCGGTAGTAGAATAGTCTCCTGAAATCCAAACAATCTACTCTGCGGTAGTACAATAGTTTCCAGCAGTTCGAAAATCTACTATGCGGTAGTAGAAAAGCCCCGAAAACCAAAAATATACTGTGCAGTAGTAGAATAGTCTCCTGAAATCCAAACAATCTACTCTGCGGTGAGTAGAATAGTTTCCAGCAATCTGAAAATCTACTCTGCGGTAGTAGAATAGTTTCCTAAAATCCAAACAATCTACTCTGCGGTAGTAGAATAGTTTCCAGCAATCCGAAAATCTACTCTGCGTTAGTAGAAAAGCCCCCGAAAGCCAAAAATCTACTCTGCGGTAGTAGAATAGTCTCCTGAAATCCAAACAATCTACTCTGCGGTAGTACAATAGTTTCCAGCAATCCGAAAATATTCTCTGCGGTAGTAGAATAGTCTCCTGAAATCCAAACAATCTACTCTGCGGTAGTAGAATTGCTTCCAGCAATCCAAAAATTTACTCTGCGGTAGTAGAATAGTCTCCTGAAATCCAAACAATCTATTCTGTGATAGTAGAGTAGTTTCCAGCAATCCGACCATCTACTCTGCGGTAGTAGAAAAGCCCCCAGAAGACCACAAATCTACTATGCGGCAGTAGAATAGTGTCTTGAAATCCAAACAATCTACTCTGCGGTAGTAGAATAGTTTCCAGCAATCTGAAAATCTACTCTGCGGTAGTAGAATAGTCTCCTGAAATCCAAACAATCTACTCTGCGGTAGTAGAATAGTTTCCAGCAATCCGAAAATTTACTCTGCGTTAGTAGAAAAGCCCCTGAAAGCCAAAAATTTACTCTGCGTTAGTAGAACAGCCCCGAAGCCAAAAATCTACTCTGCGGTAGTAGAATAGTCTCCTGAAATCCAAACAATCTACTCTGCGGTAGTAGAATAGTTTCCAGCAATTCAAAATCTACTCTAAGTAGTAGAAAAGCACCCGAAAACCAAAAATATACTCTGAGGTAGTAGAAAAGCCCTCGAAAACCAAAAATCTACTCTGCGGTTGTAGAATAGTCTCCTGAAATCCAAACAATCTACTCTGCAAGATAGTAGAATAGATTCCAGCAATCCAAAAATCTACTCTGCGGTAGTAGAAAAGCCCCCGAAAACCAAAAATCTACTCTGCGGTAGTAGAATAGTCTCCTGAAATCCAAACAATCTACTCTGCGGTAGTAGTATCGTTTCCAGGAATCCAAAAATCTACTCTGCGGTAGTAGAAAAGCCCCCGAAAACCAAAAATCCACCCTGCGGTAGTAGAATAGTCTCCTGAAATCCAAACAATCTACTCTGCGGTAGTAGAATAGTTTCCAGCAATACGAAAATCTACTCTGCGGTAGTAGAAAAGCCCCAAAGACTAAAAACCTACTCTGCGAAATGTAGAATAGTCTCCTGAAATCCAAACAAGCTACTCTGCGGTAGTAGAAAAGTTTCCTGCAATCCGAAATCTACTCTGCGGTAGTAGAAAAGCCCCCAAAAGCCAAAAATCTACTCTGCGATAGTAGAATAGTCTTCTGAAATCCAAACAATCTACTCTGCGGTAGTAGACAAGCCCCCGAAAACCAAAAATCCACTCTGCGGTAGTAGAAAAGCCCCCAAAAATCAAAAACCTACTCTACGAAATGTAGAATAGTCTCCTGAAATCCAAACAATCTACTCTGCGGTAGTAGAATAGTTTCCAGCAATCGAAAAATCTACTCTGCGGTAGTAGAAAAGCCCCCAAAAGCCAAAAATCTACTCTGCGATAGTAGAATAGTCTTCTGAAATCCAAACAATCTACTCTGCGGTAGTAGAATAGTTTCCAGCAATCCGAAAATCTACTCTGCGGTAGTAGAAAAGCCCCCGAAAACCAAAAATCCACTCTGCGGTAGTAGAAGAGTCTCCTGAAATCCAAACAATCTACTCTGCGGTAGTAGAATAGTTTCCAGCAATTCGACAATCTACTCTGCGGTAGTAGAAAAGCCCCCGAAAACCCAAAACCTACTCTGCGATAGTAGAATAGTCTCCTGAAATCCAAACAAGCTACTCTGCGGTAGTAGAAAAGTTTCCAGCAACCCGAAAATCTACTCTGCGGTAGTAGAATAGTTTCCAGCAATCCGAAAATCTACTCTGCGGTAGTAGAATAGTCTCCTGAAATCCAAAGAATCTACTCTGCGGTAGTAGAATAGTTTCCAGCAATCCCAAAATCTACTCTGCGGTAGTAGAAAAGTTCCCCGAAAACCAAAAATCTACTCTGCGGTAGTAGAATATTCTCCTGAAATCCAAACAATCTACTCTGCGGTGGAAGAATAGTTTCCAGCAATCCAAAAATCTACTCTGCGGTGGTAGAAAAGCCCCCGAAAACCAAAAATCTACTCTGTGGTAGTAGAAAAGCCCCCGAAAACCAAAAATCTACTCTGCGGTAGTAGAATAGTCTCCTGAAATCCAAACAATCTACTCTGCGGTAGTAGAATAGTTTCCAGCAATCCGAAATCTACTCTGCGGTAGTAGAATAGTCCCCTGAAATCCAAACAGTCTACTCTGCGGTAGTAGAATAGTTTCCAGCAATCCAAAAATCTACTCTATGTAGTAGAAAAGTCTCCTGAAATCCAAACAATCTACTCTGCGGTAGTAGAATTGCTTCCAGCAATCCGAAAATCTACTATGCGGTAGTAGAAAAGCCCCCAAAACCAAAAATGTATTCTGCGGTAGTAAAATAGTCTCCTGAAATCCAAACAATCTACTCTGTGGTAGTAGAATAGTTTCAAGCAATCCGAAAATCCAGTATGCGGTAGTAGAAAAGCCCCCGAAAACCAAAAATGTACTCTGCGGTAGTAAAATAGTCTCCTGAAATCCAAACAATCTACTTTGCGGTAATAGAAGAGTTTCCAGCAATCCGAAAATCTACTCTGCGGTAGTAGAATAGTCTCCTGAAATCCAAACAATCTACTCTGCGGTAGTAGAATTGCTTCCAGCAATCCAAAAATCTACTCTGCGGTAGTAGAATAGTCTCCTGAAATCCAAACAATCTACTCTGTGATAGTAGAATAGTTTCCAGCAATCCGACCATCTACTCTGCGGTAGTAGAAAAGCCCCCAGAAGACCAAAAATCTACTATGCGGCAGTAGAATAGTGTCTTGAAATCCAAACAATCTACTCTGCGGTAGTAGAATAGTTTCCAGCAATCTGAAAATCTACTCTGCGGTAGTAGAATAGTCTCCTGAAATCCAAACAATCTACTCTGCGGTAGTAGAATAGTTTCCAGCAATCCGAAAATTTACTCTGCGGTAGTAGAAAAGCCCCCGAAAGCCAAAAATTTACTCTGCGTTAGTAGAAAAGCCCCCGAAAGCCAAAAATCTACTCTGCAGTAGTAGAATAGTCTCCTGAAATCCAAAAATCTACTCTGCGGTAGTAGAAAAGCCCCCCCAAACCCAAAACCTACTCTGCGATAGTAGAATAGTCTCCTGAAATCCAAACAAGCTACTCTGCGGTAGTAGAAAAGTTTCCAGCAACCCGAAAATCTACTCTGCGGTAGTAGAATAGTCTCCTGAAATCCAAACAATCTACTCTGCGGTAGTAGAATAGTTTCCAGCAATCCGAAAATCTACTCTGCGGTAGTAGAATAGTCTCCTGAAATCCAAACAATCTACTCTGCAAGATAGTAGAATAGATTCCAGCAATCCAAAAATCTACTCTGCGGTAGTAGAATAGTGTCTTGAAATCCAAACAATCTACTCTGCGGTAGTAGAATAGTTTCCAGCAATCTGAAAATCTACTCTGCGGTAGTAGAATAGTCTCCTGAAATCCAAACAATCTACTCTGCGGTAGTAGAATAGTTTCCAGCAATCCGAAAATATACTCTGCGGTAGTAGAAAAGACCCCGAAAACCAAAAATATACTCTGCGTTAGTAGAAAAGCTCCTGAAATGCAAACAATCTACTCTGCGGTAGTAGAATAGTTTCCTGAAATCCAAACAATCTACTCTGGTGGTAGAATAGTTTCCAGCAATCCTAAATCTACTCTGCGGTAGTAGAAAAGCACCTGAAAACCAAAAATATACTCTGAGGTAGTAGAAAAGCCCTCGAAAACCAAAAATCTGACTCTGCGGTTGTGAGAATGTCTTCTGAAATCCAAACAATCTACTCTGCAAGATAGTAGAATAGATTCCAACAATCCAAAATCTACTCTGGCTGGTAGTAGAAAGTTCCCGAAAACCAAAAATCTATGCGGTAGTAGAATAGTCTCCTGAAATCCAAACAATCTACTCTGCGGTAGTAGAAAATTTCCAGCAATCCAAAATCTACTCTCTTGGTAGTAAGACTAGCCCTGAAAACCAAAAATCCACCCTGCTGTAGTAGAATAGTCTCCTGAAATCCAAACAATCTACTCTGCGGTAGTAGAATAGTTTCCAGCAATACGAAAATCTACTCTGCGGTAGTAGAATAGTTTCCAGCAATACGAAAATCTACTCTGCGGTAGTAGAAAAGCCCCCAAAAACCAAAAACCTACTCTGCGAAATGTAGAATAGTCTCCTGAAATCCAAACAAGCTACTCTGCGGTAGCAGAAAAGTTTCAGCAATTCAAATCTACTCTGCTTGATGAGTAGAAAAACCCCCAAACAAAAAAATTATACTCTGCTGATGAAGTGGTAGTAGAATAGTCTCCTGAAATCCAAAACAATCTACTCTGCGGTAGAATAGTTTCCAGCAATCCGAAAAATCTACTCTGCGGTAGTAGAAAGCCCCCAAAAGCCAAAAATCTACTCTAGAATAGTCTTCTGAAATCAAACAATCTACTCTGGCGGTAGAATAGTTTCCAACAATCAAAAAAGTCTCTATATAGGTAGGTCTCCTAAGAATCAAACAATCTCTGCGGTAGTAGAAAAGCCCCGAAAACCAAAATCCACTCTGCGGTAGTAGAAGAGTCTCCTGAAATCCAAACAATCTACTCTGCGGTAGTAGAATAGTTTCCAACACTCGACAATCTACTCTGCGGTAGTAGAAAGCCCCTAAAACCAAAAACCTACTCTCTGCGATAGTAGAATAGTCTCCTGAAATCCAAACAAGCTACTCTACGGTAGTAGAAAAGTTTCCAGCAACCCGAAAATCTACTCTGCGGTAGTAGAATAGTTTCCAGCAATCCGAAAATCTACTCTGCGGTAGTAGAATAGTCTCCTGAAATCCAAAGAATCTACTCTGCGGTAGTAGAATAGTTTCCAGCAATCCCAAAATCTACTCTGTGGTAGTAGAAAAGTCCCTGAAAACCAAAAATCCTATATACTCATGTAGTAGAATATTCTCTGAAATCCAAACAATCTACTCTGCGGTGGAAGAATAGTTTCCAGCAATCCAAAAATCTACTTGCGGTAGTAGAAAAGTCCCTGAAAACCAAAATCTACTCTGTGGTAGTAGAAAAGCCCCCAAAACTAAAAATCTACTCTCAGTAGTAGAATAGTCTCCTGAAATCAAACAATCTACGCTGCGGTAGTAGAATAGTTTCAGCAATCCGAAATCTACTGCGGTAGTAGAATAGTCCCTGAAATCCAAACACCTACTCTCACGGTAGTAGAATAGTTTCCAGCAATCCAAAAATCTACTCTGCGGTAGTAAGAAAAGTCTCCTGGAAATCCAAAAATCTACTTCTGCGGTAGTAGAATTGTCTTCCAGCAATCCGAAAATCTACTATGCGGTAGTAGAAAAGCTCCCCAAACCAAAAATGTTTTTCTGCGGTAGTAAAATAAAGCTGTCTCCTGATATCCAAACAATCTATAACGCTTTATGGTAGTAGAATAGTTTCCAAGCAATCCGAAAAATCCACTCATGTGTAGTAGAAAAGCCTCGAAAACCAAAAATGTACTCTGCGGTAGTAAAATAGTCTCCCTGAATCTAAACAATCCACTTTTATGCGGTAGTAGAAGAGTTTCCAGCAAAACGGAAAATCTACTTCCTATGTAGTAGAATAGTCTCCTGAAATCCAAACAATCTACTCTGCGGTAGTAGAATTGTTTCAACAGCAATCCGAAAATCTACTCTGGGTAGTAGAATAGTCTCCTGAAATCCAA
>JAJGQC010000393.1:0-50000 GCA_021014325.1 Plazaster borealis
ACTCCTTTTTCAAAATTTTAAAATCATCGGTCGTACTAGCGCCCAGCTTGTCGTTGTATATTCCCCCGAGCAAAACTCAATTTGGCGCTCAAACTCTCGGCAGTATCCACGGTGCCCTGCCTTAACCGAGACGACTAAGCGGTTTGAGGTAGGGCACCCGTCGATAAGACGGGTGCCTTGTCCCTTGCCTCGCCTCAACCGTGATAATAGCGCGGTTAAGGCAGGACACCCGTCTAAAATTTGACAAGTGCCCTGCCTCAACCACGTGGTCATCACAGTTAAGGCAGGGCACCCTTCCTTGGATACTGGCCAAATTGAGTTTTGCTCGGGGAATATACATGTAGAACGACAACAAGCTGGGGCGCTATTGTACGACCGATGATGTCAACATTTCGAAAAAAGAGCAGCGCCCCAGTTACTGGGTCTACAATAGGATTATGATTAAAAAAATTAATTTTATTACTTAGGCCCCGTCTGCTGTGTTGTGGCACGCGCTAGCCCAGGTTGGACTCCTCCGTTGCATACAACGCGACGGAGTCCAGGGTATAAAGGTCCTCAGGCATTGCGACAAAATTTATAACCATTTTTTATCATATTTTTACCTTTTTGAGGAAGCTGAAACGTGACTCACATGTTCCTTGTGTCCTGAACCTTACGCCTGCTCTATTCAGAATTGCCAATTTTATCCTTGGATGACATTAATGTGAAAATAAAATGGAAATTGACGCATTCGTTGCGACAACCTCAACTGACATGGAACCAAGTCCACAAAAGAGGGCGCTGTCTAACCCGTAACACTGAACGCTTTTTCTTCCGGGCGGCAACACGACGGAGTTGCAGCGCCAGTGCACAACTTGGACTTTATTTTCGGAAATAATGTCATTCATGGATGTATTTGATAGGTTTTGAACTCAGCAAAAGTGTAATTAAAGGCACCAAGAATAAGTGAATGGAGTTTCAGCTTCTCAAATTAGGTAAAAATATTTTAAAATGTTACTCAAAATTTTGTTCGCATTGTAAAGGATCTTTATACCCAGGACGTCAGTGCAGTGGCACTGACTGACGTCCTACCAGGGCTATGGCACGCGCGTGCACGGTCTGTTGCATGCTCCATTGTGTCAGGCAGTGTGAACTGTGTGACTGACTGACTGAGTCACTGAGAAAATGGCGCTAATTAACGAGCTTCAAATGCTTGTAATTTCTTTCATATTAAGACTTCTAATTAAATTTGGTATCACTGTGTAGGATTTTTCTTCATCTTTCAGTGGTACTAATTGCATTCATTCACTGAGTGTGATGTGTTTTTCTAATTAAAAAGGTAAAAACTAAAAGTTGCGGTAGGTTTGCCCCATGATTTACTCTTTATCAGGCAGAACTGAAAGTGAGACTAAACTTTTAGGTCATAAAAATGTGTAAAAAGTGATACCAAAGTTAGCAAAGCAACTCGGCAGATTACAAAACAACTCGCCCAGTAAAACACGTCAGAATTAGTGCTGAGTGGGTGATGGTCGAGTTGGCAACAACATACAAAACACACAACAAACAAGGGGAGGGTTAGTTAGCCTACTTTTTTCATTGCAAGTTCCTCCAACGTTGAAGTCATCTCCTGCACCTGCTTCTGAAGAATTTTACTCTTTGACGATACATTCCAGTAGTTAAAGCCAAGAACACCGATAACAATCAAGAGACCGAATGTCAGAAACTGCGGAGCTCGTCCCCCACGAACGTGTCCTCTCGCCATTCCGTTGGACGCCATTTTTCAACTGATTACGACATCCCACGTACACACAAGAAATACATACCTACCACCCATGTATCGCAGGTACGCAATTTTGCTGGCTTTCAGCTGCAACAAAATTTACGGTACGGGTACCAGTGTCTGAAAGGGGGGCGGGGTTAGAATGGTTTTTACGGGGAGGGGCAGCATTGGCTTATTTTTTGCTTGGGGGTGTGGTTGGAAAGAGGGTAGGGGAAGGGCTGGACCAAAGAGCTAATGAACTTGGTGTCACCTGATTCATTGTGCCATACAGTTCCCACTTTGGGATATTCACATTTTTTAATCAAATAAACAGGAGATCGAACATTCCTGTAAATGGCTTGCTGGGCTTCGTATCGGCTCCCCATTATTCTCGACCTAGAACCTCACATATACTAAAATTCAGAAGGTTTTAAGACTGTGCGTCACCAGAAATACAAATTTATACCGGTTTATTTACACTACATTTATATACACAGCATTTCTCCCTTTTTTGGTGACTGCTTTACTTGTTTCAATCAAATTTGAAGGCTCTGTGAGATTTTGAGAAAATCCTGAAATCAGGAAAAATCCTGAGCAATCACATAGGGCCTACCTGCATGAATTCCTAGCCGCAAGTTTTCTTGTCTCAACAACCCTTTTACAAAGCCCATTTTATACACCGTCTTTATTTCAGAGTAGGCCTTTGCGTATATTTGCGGGGCATATAGGCCTAAAAAGTGACACCGTATTGGATAACGATTAGAAAATCTGTGACAATCACCCCCCCCCCCAAAAAAAAAAATATATATATATATATATATAATGATTTTTGGGTTGAACAAAGAAAAATTGACTAGAGTGGGATTTGAACCAACGACCTCCGGTTTAACGTGCCGGCGCTCTACCAACTGAGCTATCTAGCCCTATGTTGGCGGTCTCCCTATTTTGTCAATATCTTTGTTCGGGGGGTGCCAGTCAGAAAGCCATTCAACCGCAAACTGCCGTGTAGCCAGGGATCACACCCATACGATACAACCTGGGAAGCGGCAGCCGGGGATCACCTTAAGGGGATGCGACTATTTTTTATATATCATATAATTCAAGTAATGGACCACAAGGGAAACTGACTGGGTAAATATTAAATGATTTTGGGTTGAACAAAGAAAAATTGACTAGAGTGGGATTTGAACCAACGACCTCCGGTTTAACGTGCCGGCGCTCTACCAACTGAGCTATCTAGCCCTATGTTGGCGGTCTCCTATTTTGTCAATATCTTTGTTCGGGGGTGCCAGTCAGAAAGCCATTCAACCGCAAACTGCCGTGTAGCCAGGGATCACACCCATACGATACAACCTGGGAAGCGGCAGCCGGGGATCACCTTAAGGGGATGCGACTTTTTTTTATATATCATATAATTCAAGTAATGGACCACAAGGGAAACTGACTGGGTAAATATTAAATGATTTTGGGTTGAACAAAGAAAAATTGACTAGAGTGGGATTTGAACCAACGACCTCCGGTTTAACGTGCCGGCGCTCTACCAACTGAGCTATCTAGCCCTATATATATATATATATAATAAGTAGGGTAGATGGCCTTAGCTTTCGATCCAGACCGGACCTTCTTCAGAGGCATAAAACAAGTACAAACAAATACATATCCATTTATAGAAAAAGAGAGGGGAAAGGGATTAAGGGAAGGATCCAGAAAGAAGCGGGAAAATAATAGCCAATCAAAGTTTCTATTTCAGAAACAATTGGTGGCTATGAACCAATAGGAGTAAAGTGGTGAGGACAAAGGATGTATAGTATGAAAGGATGGATTACTGGACCATAAAAGTGGTAAATGCATATATATATATATAATAATAATAATAATAATAATAATAATTAAAAAAAATATAGCACTAATTTCCAGTCAACCCATCTCATTTATATGCCGAATTTCATGTGTGAATGCCAGATGCCAGATGCCTGTTGAAACAGCGAAATGCCGAGACAATCACCGACGATCGATCAACCAATATTAACCGCAGTATGCAGTTTTAGGCACGACAGATCAAAATGGACGGTATAGGCTACACCGTGAATGGGTGGCAGTGAAGATCCAATGATGACGGACAATCGTATTCCGCAGAGAAGAGTTCGATCGATAACCACGATGATGGTTTTCCTAATACGGTTTTTTGTTGGGATCAAAACAGGAGTAGTTGTGAAATCAGGGCAAAATTCTTGGTTTCATTTTAAAGGGATTGCATTTGTTTGGTAAATGGTACCCACTGTTTGTTTTAATCCCATGGTTGTAGATATAGGCCTATACCGTAAAACTAACCTGTGAAAATTTCATTTCTAAAGGTGGTAGGGTTTTTGAGATATTGCCGATAATCCGGAGCGGTTATGTCCACGCAGGAAGAACTGCAATTGGAATACACAATCTGAGAAACGTTTCTGGCAGAAATGCTTCTCAGATTCAATTTTGTTTTCGTAAAAACTGATATTTTTTTCCATAACCACATTACTTCAAAGTGAAATATTTCTCAAAATGCTTTATACTATATCAGAAGCTGATGTACTTCTTACCAAGTCAGTTTTTATTGCCATTAATTTTATGAGTAATTACCAAACGTATACAGACCCTTTAATTAAGCAGAAAAATAAACCTATAGGCAACATAAAGCATGCAGCGAACCGGTCACAGCCTGTACATTCACCCACTTTTATTTAAGTTTGAATGATTTGAATAAATAATTGTAAAAAAAAAAAAAAAGCATTGTTATTTATATATTTTTTTTTAAGCAGAATTTTATCTGTTCAGCATTATTTTGGAGCTCAAATCTATAGAACCAAAAACAAATCTATATAACTAACTAGGGGCCTACTACACTCTAAAGACTCCGGGTCAGAACTGACCTGGTTCCAGGTCCCAGGGGACCTGACCCATTTCTGGGTCACGCTGACCCGGAATCTGTGTCAAATATGACCTGGAAATGGGTCAAATTGACGCAGAATCCGAGTTAAAAATCCTATTTTTTTAAACCAGTTTTCGAGTCAGCTCGACCCAGAAATGGGTCCAGGTGAATTCTGTGAACCGGGAGTTTTAAGAGTGTATAAACAGGTTCCAAAGAATGTCAACGAACGGATAATGGTTGTAAGTGGTGTTTGAAGCTTTGCATGGTGTTGAAAGTAAGAAGTAACTATAAATAGTAGTAAACTTGCGGGTATTATTGGTAGACATAGTGGAATTAAGTGTTTGATTGATTGATTGATTGATTGATTGATTGATTGATTGATTGATTGATTGATTCACTCACAAAATATACAGAATTTACATACAATAAAGAAACTTTAAAAAAAAAAAACCCCATCAATTAGACAATACATTATTTTCTGTTACAAAGTACAGGTCGGTAGCTGGGATTGATTGATTGATTGATTGATGAACACCGCCGAACAATGCCCATACAGCCGGCGTCCTATAACTGCATACGTGTACAACATGAAACAATGGTTTGCAGTAAACCATTGTACTGCAGCAAATGGTCTTCTTAAAAACACAATTAATTACTGCGTTAATTTGGTATCCGTCTATATAATAACTATGTGAGGACCCCGTCGTTGGGTTTGGAACAAAAATACATCGCCAAATGAGGAAATATGTTTCTCATTTATTACAGTGAGAATGATTTGCCGTTAAGCTATTAAATTCCTATAAAAAACGGAGCGGAGTCGCAAGTAACAACAGGCAACTATTTCTTCGTGTGAACAAGCCGGTCGTCTTCACTGAAGCCCATGAAAGAGTGAGAAAACAACAACCATCTTCTTAGAGGACCCATTAGAGGAGATTTTAGCCAAGAGAAGATAATACTATGGTGTTTATTGTCACCAGACCGATCTCCGTAGCATTAGCGAGCCTTGCGGTGATGACTGTTCTCTGGAACGTTTACTCGCGGGTTAGTTTTTCCGGTGGGGGGATATGTCGGTCTGTTCTCTCCGGGAATCATGCAAATTACTGGCTTCTCAAAGAAAAATTGGACCGATTGGATTCAGACGTGACCAAGTTGAAGAAACACAAAACACTGTTGGACTTAGAAAAAAAGTTTGCTGCAAAAAAGTCCGGCATGGAGAAGGCCCATAATGACATTTTGGCCAAAATCGCCGGGGTGGCGAAGGCGAATGAAGAATTGAAACATGTCATTGAGACGATTCCACAGAGGATATTTCAGCTCAAAGGAAGTGCAGAAGAGAACAGGAAAGCAGTTGGAAACTTGTACGATGAGACGAATGAAATAAGAGAAGAACTTAAGAAATATAAAAGTCGTTTGGTAAGTTTCGAGTGGCAAGGGCTACTTATTTATATGGAATAATGGAAGGTAAAGTCTAGTCAGCCTTATACACAAAGTTTACCTTAGTTTTTGAATCACTTTACATCAAAGATTTAAACCAAAACATTAAACACGGTTTGGGATATGGTAAATAATCATTATGATGGACTCGTTTTAAATAAAACAAATTACAAATTGAATAACTCTATTAAAACAGAAAACACGGTTTTGGATACGGTAAAAGTTAATTCATTGTGATGAACTCGTTGAATATAATTGTAATTCCGCGGTGAGCAGTGGCCATGAAATTGGACCCTGGGCCAAAATTCATAGAAGAGCACCAAAAGTATATCTAAGCACAAAGCAATTCTGCGAGAGTAAGGTTACCAGTGAGACAAAATACAGTGCCACATTTACCATTTTGTGACGCCTCATTGGTGCTCAGCCAAAAATTTGTTTAGCAATTTTTTCTGCTTTAATTGGGCCCTTCAAGTACATGTATACCAAGACATAGTTCCCTCGCACTGGCCGCCATCGCTGAGGTCAAACAATGGAAACGTGCGTTCAATGACCTCAGTGAGGGCGCTGTTTGGGGCTTTTGGCGTCATATGCAAGGGGTCTATACAAGCAAGCATTTGTAGATTATCGTCCACCCCCCCCCCCCCAAGTGAAATGCTAAATGGGGGGGGGGGTAATGACATTGTGTGAAATTTTGACTGTTTAATATATTAAATTTTATAAATTGCCTTGTAATATTTTTCATTTCTGCAGCATGGCATTTTAAAAAGTATCAAGTCGAGCTGATGAATACACAGGAGTCTTCTTCTATGAGTTATGATCACAGGAAAAATTGATATTTCACAATAAGTTGTCAATCTCTAAGACTGATCCTCTTTCCTGTCAGGATCAAGTAAATTTACAATCCCTTGAGTCTGATAGAATGCTGTTCGAATCCCAGTCCACCCATTGACAGAACCCTTGCCAAGGAGAAAAATCTAACCTTGGTTGCTTCTCTTCGTCTAGAGGTGCATGTGGGTACCTGTTAGTGATAATAATGGTTCGTGTTTGTTGTCGATTGTGCTTTTGGCGGTTCGTCTTACCAACCCCGGAGAAATTAGCCACGGAACTACTATGAATTCATGCACGGAGTTTACCTTCTAAAATGTAAAATACTTTTAAAATTCCTTTAAATGTACTGGGTCACAGCTTGGTTGTTGTCAAAGTAGTTTTGATTTATTGGCCAAATTATCAACAAAGATACAATAAAAGTCACCTGTGAAAGTTAAAGCTGAATACAGTGTGAACTTTTTGAGAAAACATAAAAACTGTCACATTCACAAACCTACACAACGACAATTTTAAAATCCAAAAGTGTCTTTGGAGAGTTACATTCTCTTTCTACTTTTATTGATTTCTAATCAGCGGAAGCACTTTTGACAAAATAACTTTGCAGGATGCTTTCTACCTTTTACCATCTTTACACCAAGTATAGGCTTTCGGATAAAAATTTGGAGAGTCACATTTTCTTTCTACTTTTATTGATTTCTAATCAACGGGTGCACTTCAGACAAAATAATTTTGCAGGATGCTTTCTACCTTTTACCATCTTTATACCGGTACCAAGTAGGCTTTCGGATAAAAGTTACACATTTTTGTTCAGGGTCATTACCAAAGTATGACCCTCCCTCTCAAAGGTATATAGGAATTATAACACTCAGTGAGGATAATTTCTTTTGTTAATATTTTTATAATTTGTTTTATGTTTCATTGAACATATACTTCAAACCTTGAATTATAAAATGTTCATCCCTCTTTACTTTTAAAGATTTTTTAAAAAGGAATTCTTGTTTTATATGTTATATGTAGGCCTGCTTTGTTTGATATAAACGAAAACCGTATAACCACTAAGCACTCAGGGTAAACTTGATCGGGTATGGGTGTCGAGAGACTGAATCACTGAATCACTGAACATTAAACACACTCACAATAATAGGCTTTTGACGTCCATAGTGATTGTTAACATTTCCAAAAGCGTATTTATTTGAATAAAAACATTTCATTTCATTTCATAAATTAATTTCTGAGGACAGAAACAGCATACAAATTTTTAAAATCATATAGAAAAGTTAGAGTGCACAAAAACCCCACATAGAAATGTAAAAGTATATAAATTTGCACTAGATGTATACTAAAAAATGAGAAAAAAATAACAACTTACAACAACAGAACAAAACCCAGATTTGACCAAATTCGTATGACGTCATCATCACAATAATCTTGGTCGCACCATTTTTGGGAGTCATTGTTCCCTTGTAGGCGATGCGGCGTTTACACCATATCATGCTTTTTTACGTGAAATGGTGACCCCAAAATGGAGAGCATGTCAGACAGAAGCCAGTGACGTTGGTGCAAGGAGTATCTTTCAAAAAATATATCAATTACTTGAATGGAAACATCTTTTGCTTATGAATCCCGAGAATAAAGCTTGTCCAAGCTATAATATGCTTTTTTGTATGAAAACCATAACAAATCAGAAAAAGACTAAGGTTTAGCTATTTGCTTAATTTAATGATTTCTTTCCGTTTCTTTAAAGGGTCGGTAGAGCTGCAAAATAGTCGCAGATAGTGTTCTTGTTTTGTGGGATCAACCATATACATGAAATAACAAACCTGTGAATATTTGGGCTAATCCGTTGTGTTAACCAGGAGAAAATAGTGAAAAACCCGGATGCACAATTTTCAGCAATAACACATCATTGTCCTTTTGGTTGTGACAACAGAAATCAGCTGTTTTCTCGAAATATTCCACAGAAAAAATGATTCTAGTATAAACTTCATAATTAGTAAGCTTTCAGACTTAAAGGCATCGTACACGTTTGGTAATTGTCAAAGACCAGTGTTCTCATTCGGTGTATCCCAACATATGCATAAAATAACAATCCTGTGAAAATTTGGGCTCAATTGGTCATTGAAGTTGCAAGAAAATGATGAAAGAAAAAATACCCTTGTTGTACAAATTTGTGTGCTTTCAGATGTAGGAATAAAAACTTCTAGCAAGAAGTTTTTATTATTTTAGTGAGAAATTACCTCTTTCTCAAAAACTACGTTACTTCAGAGGGAATCGTTTCTCACAATGTTTTATACCATCAACAGCTCTCTGTTGCTCGTTACCAGGTCAGTTTTTATGCTAATATATATTTTGAGTAATTAACAAACGTGTACGATACCCTTAAACTAAACAATGTTTGTTACCCTTAACAATCCTGTACAACATCTTTAACCTCAAGTTTAAATAAAATTATTGTATAAAGGATTTTGAAATTTCTCTGATTTCCCTTTAGTAAGTTTGTCCAAGTTGTGGCAGACTTTGTTGATAACAAGTTTACGTAGTTATCGTCACTGACGACACGAATGACCCCCTTTTTAGTTTTCGGTTTTTTACTTTCAACCAATATTCGTTAAGAACTTCAATATTATGAGGTTTCAAAGCTTCAAGAGCTTTACTTTTCTAATTACGATAATTACGAGTTACAACCTTTGCACGAAAGTTCACGAAATGACACACAAGTTGCATACCATGAACAGCGAATTAAGCTCAATTATTTATTGTGAAAAAAACCTTGTGTGGTGCGCGGACGGACCCCTGTTTTAACAATAGGCCTAAGTGTTGTAATATGGAGTGGGTCACTTCGTGAAACTAGAAATGTGTCTGTTTTTGCATTTATTTTGGTTTCACGAACTGACATGAACCTTTATTCATTTATTGCTTATTATTTCAGATACTCAAAACAGTATATTTATCTAGCTCAAAGCATCAAGTGTCCACTATAAGAAAACTAGTTGAAAACACTGAAAAGTAAACACCATTTTTTATTTGTTTTTCTTCTTCTTGTAGCCCCTTACCAAGAGTGGCTTTTATAGCCTTGTTTGAGGAGAACTTGCATTAAACAAAAAAAATAAAAAATTTGTTTACCACCCCCCCCCCAAAAAAAAATAGTAATAATTCCACATTCCATCCTGAGACCTAGCCAAATAGCATGGAAAAAGGAAATTACCCTGGGGTGTTCCTTTGACTAAAACAAAATCCATAAATGACCTCCCCTTTAGGAATTCCCACATGGGTCGTATACTTGTCTCTTAACCTAGCTGTAACTAGATGGCTTGATGGGTTTGATTTTGTTTTTGTGAGTCCAGAGGCTCTTATCTGATGTTTCAGAGAATTTGAAAGGATTATATTCACCGAAAACAAATTAACATGCTAATTATAAAACGGAAATTTGAAAACAGTACCATGGTGTAAGCCTGTGAGTTTTTCTGATGGTGTCGTGACGGAATTAGCAGAGTAGGCGCAACATGAGATTTGTGCGAGAAGCTGCTGCTAATTTGAATGCTGTTCCTTGATTGTTTAACGATGAACACACGATGAACACACGATGAACACACGATGAACACGAACACATGATGAACACACGATGAACACACGATGGTGAGCGATGTTTCGAACGATGTTTCTGGTAAAGTATGGTTACTTGATGTCAAATCAAAAAAATTATGGATCACAGAACTTCATGACGATAAATTACATTATATGTATTAGTAACTGTCTTCATCGTACATTTCATCTATGTCGAATTCGGTGAGACCGATCTTTAACTCTTTATTGCCTTTTAACATAGCCATGGCATGGTCGAGATTCTGTCGTTCGTTGATCAGAGCATTCCTCTGTTTCCTCAATTTCAAAGACATCTTCTTGAATTTGTTGACTGAGTTTTTGAGTTCCTCGTTGTCGCGAGTCAGTCTCAACACTCGCTTCTTGGCGTCTCGTAGCTTCTGATCAAGTCGGTGAGTGGCGTTGACCAACGTCTTTAGCAAGGAGGCGTCGTTCAGTACTCTCTGCATGATGAGCTCTTCGTGGGTGCGTAGGGCGGATCTCTCGGTCGAGGCACTCCAGTAGCCCGCCAACAGAAACACCACGGCCGCTGCGAAACAAACCAAAGTGTAAAGCGAGGCTACGTCGCGGTGGATCATGCCTCGCACGGGAACGAACGGCACAGCAAACCCGCTTATACTTTGTCTGAAAAAGGCGCCAAAACCATTTCGTCTGCTTGAAACGCGGCTCACACCCCAAACACTGTGAAACCTCATAACAAATAAATATTTGATGGTTTTTCGCCCTTGGTGATGAGGTAAAAAATTACAAAGGCCTTTAATTTGTAGACAAGTAATGAGGACATGTATTGTGCCATAAATTGTGAGGCAGGCCTTGTTGCATAGCAACCGATGCTGCTCTATCAAGAAAATGCGAATATCAAGGTGAACTACGGTCAGATACGTTTATCATACTGACAGTTCACTCAACACTGCGGTTGCTTATTATGACTCTTATTAGCGTAATATAGCATTACATTATACAAATATTGGATGCATATGATTACGTGCACAAATAATCACAACGAGAAACCTAAACTATTCCATTGTATGAGGAGAATCCGAGTGAAATGGAAAAGCCAGATTTCATCGTTTCTCGTCAATGAAAAATGGAGTCATATTTGTTGAAGAAGTAAAATCAAAATTAAACAGAAATAGACTGTGCATGTCTTGCGTGTATTCGAACTTCCGGGACCAAGTTGGTCCCAACCACATTGAGTTTTACGTGTGTCGGTGTTTCTTTAAATACTTGAATCTAACGTAGTTTATGGCTATACAAATTATATGTTGTTGTTGGGAAAGTAAAATTTAGCCATGAAATAATATGAAAGTAAGATAAATTTACCAAATCAACAACGAAAACCCTAGAATAACACTAAGAATGTTGCCCAACTGACGTTCATGTTTTCTTAAAACCTATGAAATGGTAGGCCTAAAGAAAAATTCAGGCGCGATTGGCAAATGGGGGTTTCTAAAAATATGCATACTCGTCCTAAGTTTTACATTTGTTTCGATGTTAATTTTAACAAAATTTTAACAGAATGTTCAAGAATTCTGAATTAATATAATTTAAAAAGGAGATTTGATTTCGTAGAAAGAATATAGTCTTCCGTCGAGTTGTTTTCTCGTTTTCGATACGCGCGAGACGTGCACGGTCTAGGCCTAAAACTATGGGGGGCTGTATCAAATTGAAAATGTTGTTCTTTGTCGAATATTAGTGACCTGAAAGTGAGTTTAACCGGTGACTGTAAATGTAAGGCAGCTACTATTTCTATAAAGTATAAACTCACAGATTTTCAAAGAACGGCCTTCAAAACAGTCGGCTATCTAACAATTAATAGACTGTAATGGAATACATTCTACTTATTGTATTACAGTTGGCTGAAAATACAACATTATCCCGAATGTTTGTAAAGTTATGTTAATATTGTGCGTGGATTTAAAATATTCTTAAAATGTTGCTGCGAGAATAATTGCCGAAACACAGTAGGCCTACCAACAGTTGCTCTAAAAAGTTTGTTTCTAGATCACTTTTCTTTAAAGGCATGGTGTATACTTTTGGTAATTACTCCACAAGTTAATTACCATAAAAACGTACTTGGTTAAAGCACTGGAGAGCTGTTGATATTTTAAAGCATTGTAAGAAACGACCCCCTTTGAAGTAAGGTAGTTTTAGAGAAAAGGGTTATTTTTTTCACCCCCAAATTTGAATCTGAGAAAGGCTTCATGCACAAAACCTTTCTCAGGCATCTGAAAGCACACAATATTCCATGCAACAAGGAGCCCAAATTTGTACAGGTTTGTTGTTTTATGCATATATTGGGGACACACCAAGTGAGTATACTGGTCTTCGACAATTACCAAAAATATTGACCATTATTGAGCCCAAATTTTCACAGGTTTGTTATTTTATGCATACGTTGGGGACCAAGTGAGGATATTGGTCTTCGACAATTACCAAAAGTATCACCCTGCCTTTAACAAACAGAATGAATTCTTTGCAAAATTTATCCCTGTATTTTGTATTTCGCAATTTGACTTTTGTTTTATTCTGTAATATTGTTTCTTTATATATTTAGTTATTTGTTTTACATTTTTGAAGGGTTTTGGGTTTGAAAAATTGATGCCAATACCCTCGCGAGGTTCATTATCTTTAGAGTATTATTTCTTGTCGGGCAATCGACCCATGATTGGTCCCGGAACTACTACTTTTCGCCTACTATTCATGCCACGTGACAACAGAAAACCAACACCATTAACCCGAAGTGGTTGAACTGACAAACACTCGTCGGATCGCGATATGGGTAATATTGCTCAAGATAACACCGACTCCATGTGCCATGGTATCTCTTTCAATCTGGCGGTGATAAGGGTGTCGACGAAACCAAACTTTGTCCTCATTAGTTCCATGTAGACTTTTGCAACGGGTAAGAATTTTGCCATTTTGAACGCAATTAGCCGTTTATGTCAGTTCAGGTTAGATTTTGAGGGTTTTTTTTGTATGACAATGGAGCTTGGTTTAACCAGGTACAAGTAGTAAGGAGCCTACTTGTATAACACACGATTTGTTGTGAACGCAGTGTCCATTGGATGGAAATAACACACGTACCGGGAGCTGATTTGTTCGGATGAGGACGAAATATCATCATATCTGATGATATGAGAAATTGGCAGGGTAAAGGAATTCGTAAAAGTTCAGGTAAGATATGTAGATTGATGAAACTTCTGCCGATAAACAAGTGAGGGAATGAAGATCGGAGAATCCAGAATGGGGGATGAGTGGTAGAATGTTTGTAGTTTTGGTCGTCGTTGAACGAGAAAGACCAGCAGGTTTTTATAATGGATACAATCTTCATGGAAAGGTTTTCCTCCAAAGTGAAATTTGACACCAATAAGCCGTTAGAGAAACTATAATTCTTTTGTACTAATTGGATTTTTTTTTAAAGAATTTGCATCTTTCTCACATGATGACTGGCCTCTATTTCGACAAAGTCTGTGTTGTTCCTCTTAACATAATTGTAAAGTGCGAAGTAGTTTTATCCTGCAAACACAAGATTATTGTCTTAAAACACAATGTGACGAAATATTCTATTTCAAAAAAATTCCCAGGCTTAAAAATGTATTCTATTTTACGTCTTCTTTTGGTGCATTGTAGACAAACGACAAAATAGTGTTTTGAACAATGCTTAGTTGTTACGTGATAACATCGGTGCTCCAGTAATGCCAAAGACAACTTCTTAAATACTGGGAACGCGCGCGTTAGCCTTGGAATATGGTGCAGGCTGGTCTTGTATTGACAAAGTTTGGTCGCTGACCTGCATGCACATCATGTACGGCTTATGCGCGCGTAAAAAGTATTTGCGAAGTTTTCCGTACCATCCATGCAGACATAAAGATACTTTCTCTCGCCAAGATGATTTACTGAAACGAAGTCTTTGATTTACCATCTCAGTCGTCTTGGTGAGATGAATTATCACGGCAAAGTCGACTGTTTTGGTTCAATTAGCCGTCTTGCCGAGATATATTTGTTATCAAGGCAAATCATCATCTTAGTTTTAGGGAGTCAATTTGGCGAGACAAAGTATCTCGTTATTTGGATAAGTGGTATGACACTTCTGGAGCTCCGTAGATTATACTGAAAATTACACTACAACAGTAGGTTAATCATTGAATTTGTCATCGGGCACATATATGCATTTCTTTTATGTTTGGTATCGGGGCTTAGGGTGGCGGAGATGGTTTCAAAGGCAACTTGGGGTCTCCTTCTGGTGTTTCTTTGCAGTGTGTAACGCGGCGTATCTGTTTGTCTGTGTTTGACTGTTAATAAAGACAGAGATTTGATGCGCGTATGCTTTCTACACTATAGGGTTATAATTCTAGCAGATGTGCTTCGTGGATTAACCCGAACAGAGATGCTTGTAACTATTACTATTACCAAAAATTAAAATGTTGGGTACTTCGTCGGTACCTGTACTTACTAGAACCATGCTTGGAAAAACAACACTCTAAAAGAAGAAACAAAACAAGGTGTAACGGTTCAAAACCAAGATTCGAAACAATGATAAAATGTTATGATTATAATATTGTGTGTATATTCAATGTGGGAAATTGGAGAAAGCCAACAATCCTTTTCCCGTTATCTTGGTACAGAATGTCACAGAAAGGTGTAGCACGACGACCATCGACCGGGACACTACCACCGATCGCTGCGTCTGGATCGCCGACCCTGATAAGTCTCCATCGTGTTCGATCCATCGACAAGACAGTCCAGTACATCGGTCAGGAACAGAGTTACTCCAGTCGTCTCTTAGACAACGAGAAACAGCAAATAAAAGCCCGCTACGAACGACTCAAGAAGAAAGTCTCACAGATAAGGAGCAATCTTACACCGGAGCAGATCGCTGAGATCGAGAAGCATGAGGGTGGGGGAAGGCTTACTGCTGACGCGGGTAAATGTTTAACTTCACCGCGGGGGAGGCGAATTTCACTGGAAGTGTCTACGGCTGCCTTCACGGGAACACCAACCCCACCGGTCTCACCTCCACCAACAACACTTCGGACTCGGTCAGCACATCAAGTAATCGTTGTGCCAACCACAATGGCCATGGGTCACAAGAGAGTCCGTCGGCCGGTCACATCGGGTAAACCTGACCAGAGTGATGAAAGCTTAACCCACCAGAGCCCTCTTATAAATGCACGGGTAAGCTATAGCGGAAAATCTGCTGCGGTAGATACACATGATGTACCCGGAACACACATTCCGCGCCAAATACCTAAACAAAACTCACCACAATCGCCTGACGGTCTTTCCGCTGAAAAGAGAAACCGTGCCGCCACAGTGACGTGTGATTCTCCCGTTGGGCGAGAGCTAACTACCTCTGATATTCTGAAAAGACCCCGGGCAAGTACAGCCTCGGGAAGATTACAGTACATCCAGTGCACCTCTCCCAAGCTACCAACCGATGGGGACAACCGAAAGGCCGTTACCCCTGGACTGACTCCATCATCCCCGCCATTTCGTCCCGAACTCAGGCCTTCGTCAAGCGTCCCGACTTGTCGGTTAAGTCTTCGCAAAGTTTCACTTGTCGGTTCACCCGTCCCGAGGATGAGGCCCATCAGGCGTATTTCAGTGAACGCCATGAACAATGTGAGCAGTGCCACCATCGAGAAATTCAATCAGTGGCCGGTGGCCGCTGCGGCCGAGCCACCGGCAGCTTTCTCATGCCACGAACCAAAATTAGAAGACGCCCTCTCGCGATCACCCCCGACCAAGAATCCATCTCGGCGTCTATCTGCCGTCGCCCAGGTATCCCCTTTCCAGGAAACACGCGCGAGAAAGCGAGAGGAACTACGAGAAGCTCGAATCGACGACAACGATCACCTTTCAATGGAGCTTGAGCAGCGGAAGGAAAAACTCCTTAAAGGCATTGACAGTATCGTAGGGCGCCCCCACGAGAATGACAACGACCAGTTGGTGACGAAATGCGACTCTCAGAACTTGCCTTATGATGGAGCGATGCAAAATCCCATCACTGAAAACTTTGAAAAATGCAGTATTATTAAAAGTCAGGGCCCAGGTTTCAATTGGCGTGCAGAAATGATGAAAATTCGGTATCTCCGTTTGCCCCCAAAATGTGATGACGAAGTCGTCGCTGCCATACCACCCAGTGGAACACCACAAAAGGCTGCAACTAAATGGCGGAGATTCTTAAGAAAATAGTCCAGCAAGGCTCGATTTCACAAAGCGCTAAGATTGGTCTTAACATTGTGTGTCAATTCGAATTGCTATAAAGCAGAGTAAGAAGTTACAATAACAATTTACTATGGTGATGTTGACAACTCATCTTAAGATAAATCTTAGTGCTTTGTGAAATCGAGGGCATGGGCTCTATTACAAAGAGCTATGATTGATCTTAAAAGCAAAGTGGGATGTCACAATACAAATCACTATACTGAGTACTGGCAAACAATCTTCAGTGCTTTGTGAAATCGAGCAGGCCGTCAGATCTTTTCGAATTTACGGCTTTGGCTTGGGTTGCGGCTTCAGGCGCCGACCACTAATTTGAAGCCTCTAATGATCTACACAGTTGAAAATTTTGAACAAAGCACAAAGGGATGATTAATTTCATTTGTCTTATGGGCAAGTATAGTTTGGTACTCAACATAACCGAAAGATGTTTATCAGATTCAAAAGTCACTATTTGGACATCAATTTATTCAATATTATTACACAGTGAGGGTATTACACAGTGAGGTATTACTATTCAATTGAAAAGCGCAAGACCGCGACTTGTCCGGTCATGAGTACCCCGGCAAGGCTAAAAACACTGGCCTCGGGCCTGCGGTTCAGTTTAAATTTCGAGCCTGTTACCCCTACCTTCATTCCGACAGTAATAATATGTGTGGTTACTAGCGGTATCATTCACTGCACCATGGATTTGTATACGTAAGTTACCGCAACCAAGAACTGATCACTGATCTCTTTGCTTAACAAGTTTCTGCGTAGGTAAAGAAAAGTAAGTGAACATAATTTACCAACAGTTCACAAGACAAGGGAATTTGGCTGGTACATCTTTCTCGAAAAGGAGCAAAATCGGGGTTTTTTAAGAATAATTATTTTGTCGTGCTATTTGCTCATTTCACCTGACGTCATCATCTTATTTGGTTGCTCCATTTTTGGAAGTCATTGTCCCCGGGGTGTGTGACGATGTAGTGCGAATTTCAAGCGAGGTAGCGTTTAAACGCTTGCCATTTGAACATGCAATTGACTCCCGACAAAATGGCGGGCAATGGCATAAAGTAGATTCGTGTGACGTTGGTGTCAGAGGTCAATAGCAACCAACTCTATGTAGAACAGGAAATGATAAACGTTGAAGCATATAGCTGGCAGTAAACTAACAGCCTTTAACCCGTGCTTCTCCAATCCTCATTTGATTCTCTCTACTTTACTAGCGCAGAACCGTAGACAAAATTATTTGACAATAATTTGCACACACAAAAATGAAACTTATTCCATCTAGGCCTAACACTTAAGTTGTACCGTTTGAGATATCTTTGTAATTTTTTATAGGACTATAAAATGTCATTACAGAAGCTGATATCTTTTAATCAAAATATTGTCCGTAAATTTTGATTGCTATTGTGTATGTTTGATTGCCGAATTGCACCTGTTTCGCTAGTCTTGGTTCAAGACCCAGCACGCGAATCCTACGACACGATCACCGACTGGTAGAGGGCGCCTGCTGTTTGTCGGTTTGGACCAGGGCTGGTGTTCGCCACACGCAGTGACCGATGTCTCGCGTAACGTCTTGCACCAAAACTAGTGCCCCGGTTGAGAAATTGGATCAATTGAAAGTGAAAGTGCGAAAATGACGAGAATAATAAGTGGATTTAATAAACAAAATTAACGGGAAACATTTCGAGATGAAAGAAATTAGATTGTGAAAAAATAAGAAGCGCTGGAAGTGCCATCCAACTTGTTGCGAACCTTTTTAAAATGTCATGTTTTTTGTTAATTTATCATGTTCTCAAGATTAATGACACTATAGTCATCTTTAATAGTCACAAGTCTGAAGTGACCAAAAACGACAACGCGATATAGCGAAGTAGCCTAATATCAGAGCGAACGAAAGTTAAATTACGATTGGTAGTTTCTGATTTACCACACAATGGTGGTGGTGACTATGGATGTTGAGCATGGTCCAGTTTCATGGCTCTGCTTACCGCGGAATTTTACGCATACGAAGCTCTGTAAAGCTAACAATCCAAAGGGTCTTAAGTGCAAAATTCCGCGGTTAATAGAGTCATAGAGTTTAATAGGTCAAACAATGGAAACGTGCACGCGTGTACGCGCCGCGCATAACTCTCAGCCAATGATAGGTCTTCATTGACCTCGGTGGGGGCGCTGTTTTGGACCTGTGACGTTGCAAGGGGTCTATTTGCATTGCTTTGTGAATTCTCAAAATGAAACATAGACAATCAGTTATTCATTAATCAGAAGTAAGTAAACTGCAACGAATAAGTAATTTGCAATAACGAAATGATTACAACCCACAATAATAATTCGAATATGTAATTTATAGTTATAACTTACAATTTTGTATTATCGAGTAAGCTCATTGTAATCAAGAATCTTTAATTTTAAATTACGAATAAGTAATTGGTAATAACAAAATTAGTAATCTGTGTATGATAACAAATAAAGAGATTTTCAATTACGAATTGGTGTAGATGGTTTTTACGAATCAATTTCTGCCAAGTAATTCGTATTTACGAATTAGTAGTTTGAAGTTATATAAATAAGTAAATTATAATTTGTAACCAGTAACGTTCTTTGTAATGACGAACTTGCAAATGTAAAAAGGAGATTATGATTATGCCCAATGTAAAAAAAATACAGATTCTTAAAAATGTTAGTTATATTTCTTTCATTTTTTTCTTTCAAAATGCAAGTTCACGCACCAAACAAGGCTTAAAGCCACTCTTGGTAAGGGGCTACAAGAAGAAAACGTTAAAGATGAAAATAACTCAGGGGAGCTGAAAGTAGTAATTTATATTTGTCTTAAAAACTGTCTAGATTGTAGGATGGAGGGAAACATGCACCAGGCAAGAAGTTCCAAAGGGATGCAGTACGTGGAATAAAGCTGTTGGAATGGCTCTTTGTTCTGCAGCTCAGTAAGAGTGTACGGATGAGAACAAACAGAAAATCCGGTTTGTCCAAAAACACGTATAAGTAGTATAGGTAGAGCCTTTAAGGCCAATCATTTGGTTGCTTTAGGTCCGAGCATGCACTTTAAAGGGAACATATACCTTTGGTTTTGGGAACCGTTTGATTGTTTTAATCCTACTTAAATGTAGATATATACAATAAAACTAACCTGTGAAAATTTCATTTTAAAAGGTAGTAGCGTTTTTGAGATATCGCCGAAAAACTGAAGCGGGTATGTCCACGCAGGAAGAATAATCCGTAATTGGAATGCACAATCTGAGAAACGTATCTGACAGGTAACGTTTCTCAGATTCAAAATTTTGGGGATACAAACTGATATCTTTTTCCATAATCATGTTACTTCGAAGTGAAATGATTCTCAAAATGTTTTATACTATCGGAAGCTGCTGTACTTCTAACCAAGTAAGTTTGTATTGCCATTAATTTGAAGAGTGATTACCAAATTTATACCTTCCCTTTAAAATGAAACGTTTTTTGTGCTGTACTTTTTATTTAGTGGAAGAATCCGAGAGAGAATTACCTTGCCTGCGTATTTGGCCACACAAGCTGTTTATTAGACAGTCCTCAACACATTTTAAAAATGACTGCCTCCCCTCTGGACTGAAAGCACGTCAGCAAAAAAGAATAATTCTTCGATAGATAGTTGGGGTGGTTAATAACTCTTCGGGTTTATAAGCATGGTAATTAATTTACACACGTGTTGCAAGTTTCTATTAATTAGGTCACACGTTGCACTCAACTGAAAGAGGCTTGCCACAGTCTGACATGAAACTAATTGGACAAGCTTGCTAATAACATAAAGAACAGTTTTCCGATCATACCGGGAAATTGACGCTTCTGTGGTAATACGAATGTTGAAAATGAAATTTATGAAAGTTTACGAAACGCATCATTATGGGTTTGGTATAGAATCCATTCAATTAAAAAGCTTTGTTTGGCCAATGTCCGTGGAGCGGCTGTCGCTACTAAATTAAAATGAAATTACTCGTCCCCGTCTCTGCAATGTAACTCAACTCTTGCCTGCCCGTGATAATCATGCCATTCCCCAACGAGATTGAAAGTTGACTGTGCATTAAATGATATAGTGTTACTTCCAAATGGTATTATAACACCGACAGATAATTCAGAGTGGATGATGATGGGTGCTTTGCTCTTGCACGGGAGAACAACATTATCACCACTGATGAAGTATGCATGATGTTTAAAAAGTTGATTTATATTCTAAATGATAGGAGTGGGGAAAGGGGGGGGGGTCTGGGTACATTTTTGCACGAGTAGGACGAGTGACATTATTAAAGTGTTGTTTCTAAGCTATAGAAAGCATGTCCTCGAGGATGAGGTCCGACATCAGGAAAGATGGACGCCCAAGAACAGCACACAAGGCGCAATTGTCTAATTGTTCACGGCATAACAAGAATCCCACAGCCAGAGAACACTGACATGGGTTAGAAAGATACTTCGAAAAGGTTGTATGGAGGGGAATCTAGCGGAAGATATAATCTGCAAATTATTAATTGACCTATACTCAGATGGAAAAATTACATCTTTGCAATTTTTGACACAAATCTATCACACTCACCAAAACATCAAAATAAAAACAGCTTGGAACTTAAAACTTGTTGCTGTTCTGTAGGCATGCGAGTCCACATAATGTGCCTGACCCTGTGCCGAAGTATAGCCCGAAACTACCGTACGATGCAACCCAACACTGTACCTAAATGGAGGTACGTTCACGCCCAAGCTAGGTACCTGATACATGGCTATAAGGGCCGGTGTCCTATAGGGAAATCTGTCACCCGGAGACTGTCCTCACGAGACTGAAGGAGGTTGATTCAAAAGAGGGCACTATCAGAAGAAGTTGGTACACAAGTTGCTGTGGGGGGGGGGGGGACACAACAGAATCTCCGGGGGACAGGCTCTCTTATACGATCTCATGTTATACATAAGTTCCTTACGGATGTCTGTCATAATTTGTCGGTAGATTTAGTATTTGAGAGTAACTTTGGTTTTCATTTTCTAGTTTCCAAGCGCAATGTAGGACTGCGGGAAGTTTAAATTGCAAACTGTCTTGACCAAAGGACGCACTGGCTTCGAATAGAGGCCTGGATTCGAACCCACAAACTTTGATAACGAGTTAACTTGAGTAACATCGGCAAGACACTTCTAAACTGTAAACCGTAGTTTTTAAAGCTTTGAGCAACTCGAAAACAAAACACCGGTATTGTAAAAGAATGAAATGGTACGAAAATATTCAAACTTCCTGAAAATGGCATTCACTAAAACGAAGAAAGGAAGGCTGTACAGTAATCGATCACAAAAACAGACCGGTGCAGATACTTTTCTTTTTGCTGTTTTGTAAAAAACCGGCCAAACAGCAGTAAGCTCAGCCGAAACCTAAATTGTTTATTTTTCCTGATTCTTATATAATAAAGAAGCTTTTAGAAACAATCTATGAAATTCAAGATTTTTAAAGAAGATTTTTTTTTTGCGAAACCGGAAATCCATAGCAGCGGTCACCAGTTCCCAATGGAGCGCCGTGCTATTTAGTAATCACTCGACACCAGTTAGTTTAAGGTCTCGTGCACGGGTTTCAGAGGATCATCAATCTACGGGTCCGATGACGGTCGGGATTCACCGGGAGATGAAACTCGCAACTGATGAGCGAACAAACGAAAGACAAGAGTGGGGGAGAGAGAAAGGAAACCTTTTAACAGTGTCCATTATCTGTAATTTTATCATCGTGTTTTAATCCCCAAAAGGTAACCGCCTTTTCAACGTGGACTTTCAAAAACAAGAAGCGAGACATTTCGTGCTGTGCCGGCGTGGAAGCTTCCCCCTTCAATTCCCAGAAGTAGCATGAGATAAAACTGGCTCAGTTGTCCACCGTACTGGGCGGCTCTTGCCAGCCCGTATGACAACATTTAAAGCTCGTTACATTTGATTAGCTGAAATGTGTTTTTTTTAAGGCCCTCAGGCTGTGAAGACATAAAAACCGAACTCTTGTTTCATTTCTTAATCTCATCGGAAACACTCGTCTTAATTCGATTAAATGACAATATACTGCATCACAAGCGGTTATGAGTAGAGTGTTGTTTTGTATGTGTGTGTTTGGATGACGATTTTAAATATAGTTTTACTTGGAAAGGGCGTGTATTTATGTGTACTTACATGCATCAAATTACAAATGACGAGACAACCATCAGTCGAATAATTATGACACCGACATCTGATTACATACATCAAGCTCCGAGATTTAGATTGTGAAGCGAGCGACAGGTTTCCTGTTACCCGTGCGATGCCGTCGACGAGCCCCCCGACGACTGGACTGAATGTCGCCTCAGAATCACTCCTGGGATCCCTCCCTCGCACCGAGCCATCATAAAACAATTGAATGTTTATGTTTATTTGTCAGGTCCGTGTTCGCGCCACCCGAGCATGAAATGAAAGCTTTGGTGACAGATTGAACGTTCAATCATTTTTTGTTGTTTTCTCAACCAGGATACATTTTTATTAAAGAAAATTATCCTTAAAGGTATTACAAAGGATTGGTAGAGCTGACGAACTAGTCGCAGAAAGTGTTCATGAAAGAAATAACAAACATGTGAACATTATTAATCCGTTGTGTGAGTCAGGAGAAACTAGTGAAAAGCCATGCACATTAAATGCACAGTGTTTACATGCTAACATTTATTTTTAATCATGTAAACGCATTGCCTTTAATTTTGGTTGTAACAACCGAAATCAGCTGTTGCATATTTTAGGTTTTCAGATACAGTTTTCTCGAATATGTTTTCATTTCAGAGGGAAATAGTTCACAGAACAAAAATGGTTCCATAGTATTAACTACATGACCAGTATAGCTTTCAGACTAAAATGTAATAATAATGTTTTCAATCCTGACCAATCCTGTATAATACCCTTAACACACACTCAGTTGACTGCGTACAACTCTTCTGTAAAACTAATAGATTAAAGGGACACGTTGCCTTGGATCGGACGAGTTGGTCTAAAATAAGCATTTGTAACCGTTTGTTATAAAATGCATATGGTTAGGAAGACGATATAAAAGTATAGAATACAATGATCCACACAAATATGCCTCGAAATTGTGTGGTTTTCCTTTTACTTTGCGAACTAACACGGTCGGCCATTTTGTGGAGTCAACCACAAAAGGAGCAATGCTGTTTCGTATTTTATTGATTTACTTTCCACTTGACTCACTGTTTACTTCGAAACAAACATTATTTCATTCCCTCGAATTTTATCTCGTTAGTTCGAAATGGTCTTTTCATTCCCTCAACAAAAAAATTTCGTTCCCTCCAAATGATATTTCGTTCCTTCGAATTATTATTTCATTCCCTCAAATTATTATTTCATTCCCTCAAATTATTATGTCGTTCCCTCAAATTATTATTTCGTTTCCTTGAAATAATTTTGCTCCCTCGAGAGATTGTTTTCGTTCCCTCTAAATCATTTCGTTACCTCTAAATAAAATGTCGTTCCCACGCAATATTTCTTTCGCCTAAACAAGTGAAAATGTTTTATAACATTAACAAAATCAACATCAACATCGCGACCGAATAATTAAAAAAAAAACAGGCCTGCTGCTGGTTTAATTTTAATAGTTAAAAAAAAATTAGTTTTCAAAATTAATAGAAAATAATATGCAATAAATAAATATTAACAATATTCAGTCACTGACCAATAAGTTCAAGATTCAGAAGTAAAGCAAAAAAAAACACCAAAATACATTAACCTTTGCAGAAAAATGGGCTCCACTCAGATTGGTAGAAACAAATAAATATTAGATAAGCATAAAATCCTAAATAGATACCTGATAGTGTTCTAAATCTGCCCGTTCCGCAGAAAAATCAAAGCTAATCCTGCCAAGTTACTTTCCTTCACCCCCTCCCCTCTCTCTCAAAAAAAGAAGAAGTGTGAAATGAGCAAACTTGACATCTCCTGCTCTAGTGTCCCTTAACATTTTATGTCCAAACTTAAAATGAACACTCTGTAAAGTTTTATTCCGAAACTGCCTGGGGCAGATGTTCATGTTCATGTTACAGGCCACTTGTCATTCACAACATGTTGTTATTACTCCCCCAAAAAACCATCATCTTCTTGTTTCAACTGGTGACAATACGCTGTTTTTTGGTTCGTAAAGTCATTTCAAAGGTTACTTGATAAATCACTTTTTGTGCAAAGTATGAAGTGGTTTAATTTATGTGTTTTATTTTAATTGTATTGTTTTGTATTATAATACGTAGTAGTTCCCGTGAAACGGTTTACACTGGTGTCAAGCGGTTGGTTTACAGTACAGAACATTATCTTCCTAGGCTCGATTTCACAAAATACCAAGAATCATATGAAGTTGAGTTGCCAATATCACCATAATAATTTGTACTATATTATGACATCACGCTTAGCAATTTAGATTGATACACAGTTAAGATCAATCTTTATTCTTTGTTAATTCGGTCCCTGAGCAGGCAAGTCGAAAAAATTCCTACAAAATTAATTGGTCCATACTCAGGTGTTTGTTTGTTTGTTTGTTTGTTTGTTTAGTTTATTTTCATTTGCACAACAACTTGAAAATGAATTAAATAACAACAGTTATAATTGTTAAGGATTATGCAATAAGGTACAAATGGAGGTAACATCCAGAGGAGGTATAAACCCTCCTGTAGTGGAGTACCCAGACTGCGATTGGTTCAAAACTGTACTGGTTGCATTAAAAAATGCATAATAATAACAAATTATAACATACTATCCCTAGGTCAGCTAATAATAAAACTTAAAATATGATAACGGAAAAAAATTAAATTAAAAGTATTAATGCCCTCCAGATGACAAAACATTATTTCGAAGGAACGAATTACTTTATTTTATTACGTTTTTGTTTATTTTCGTTTATTTTTCTGAACATTTTGGGGACTCCGTATATCAAAACGCTTCACAATGAAAAACATATTTAGAGCGAGCGTAAAGTTTAACAAACTATAAATAATCTTGCCCTGGTGTTCGCAGTGATTGTCTTCATCTTTCCTACTCTCTGTGTTCCTTGAATTGATTATGAGGGACGAACAAACAGTCTGGAGATCATATTTATCACAAAGAAGACTCAACCTTGCCAGTGGGCCGGAGGGAAAAGAAACAGAAGCCTGTGAACGAATCCGTTAGGGAAATAATGAAGTCATCTTGTAAAAAACAATGTTCAGAGATGACGTTTCACACATGGGGCCAATTTCCTGTAAGCAGACGTTTTCTGCTTACGGACACACATAAACCCTAACATGAACCCTAAAAGCAAAGCAAGATCCATGCTAACTTGCCGTTGGTTCTTGTAATCAGATAAATGACACAACGATGCAAATCAATTGTGAACGCACACACACCGTCAAATCGTCTATTGTTTGTGATATACACTGAGAACAGGTTCATTTTTAACTGCATTTTTTCATTTTTTTGTTATTTTTTAAATTAACAGCTTAAAATTGTCATTATAGTCCAAAAATTTCAAATCGAAACAGGATTTTAAAGCAACATGCTCCAGATTTTACGAATCAATCTAATTTTTCAAATAATTACAAAATTTATAAATTCCAGTTATATGTTGGCAGGGATAAACAAATCTTTCCCCTCATCTTTTTCGCTTGGTTTGAGCAGCAAAGGATAACAAAAAAGTATCCCTTCCTCTTTTCGGCTATGTTTGAGGAACAAGGGATACAATATGTTTAAAAGTGCACCCGATTCTTACTTTGTTCCTCCAGCAATATTTTATGAAGAAAAACAGCATGATTTTAACATTTTGAAAACAACTTCAAGAAAAGTTGCTATATATTACCAACAAAGGTGAAAAACTATAACTTGTAGTTAAAAATGAACCTGTTTGACGCTTATAAGCACATGTTTGTTGTTGTTGTAACACCGTTTAGCACAAACAATTACTATATGGTAAACAGCTTATGAAATTTGATCTAGGTCAAAGTCTACTAAATAAAATAGGCTACTATTTGGTAAATAGTTTCTAACTGGATAATATTTCAATAGCGTCTGGTGTATACAATTGTTTTGGGAAGAGCTCATGCAGGTTTTTAATATCGTTTCATGTAAAATTTCCTTTCAAAAACGTTTAGCTGTAAAAAGGTTTAACAGCGTGAAAAAATGGCGGTTACGATTTTGAGAAAGAGAGAGAACAAAACCTATTGTACGTTTTAGTTTCGTTTTTATTTTCCCGTGGGCTTATTTGTTTTTTTCACGTCTATGGGACTGAATCGATCAAAAATGTTTTCTGTGAGATAAAAACAGATTGATTCAAAACAAAAGCGTTCATGTAAAAACTTCATAATAATATATATAACAAAAACACATGAAAGTGGATATTGTAGAGAATTGACCAGCAATTAATGTAACTTGATAACAATTTAATATTTCATTGTTTTTTCCGCTGACAACTCAAAGTAAAAAACTAACGTTACTTTGGGTTTAATCTTCTCGTACATTGAAGGGTCGATTGGCAAAAGACAATTTGCAAAAAAGTCAAGCTTCGGATCATTAACTATATTTTCGCTCATCATCCCAACCATATTGCTTACTATTAAACTTTGTATACAAAAATGTGCAAAGTCTGCGCTATCGTTTTATAATATCTGTCTCTCAGTTGGATTGTCCTTGTCAATGTGTCTACCCGTCGGTCGGTCAGTCCCGTACTTAGTTGTTTTTTTCTCCAGAAACCCGAAGCTGCGTTAAATGAAGTTTTGTATTGCATATTATTCGTCCTACCGTATTGATATACTTTAAATATAGGCATACGACATTGAACCTGGTGCAGAGTACAATACGGTATACGCTTCTAAGAGTCGAAATGATAATCGAACGAACACATCTTACACATTGTAAGTCAGGCGCGGATCCAGGGGGGGGGCGTGGGGGGCGCCCGCCCCCCATTTACATATTAAAAAAAAAAAAAAAAAAAAGAGGGAGAAAAGAAAAAAAGAGGGAGAGAGAGAAGGTTAGGGAGAAATGGGGAAGCTTTGTGTTACGCAGGCGCAACAAACTTCATTTATCATTTTGCTGCTTGGTATATTTTCACGCCCCCCCCCCCCCGTTTGGAAAATCCTGGATCCGCCCCTGTAAGTCAGGTAGGCCTGTGTATAGATTAAAATGGCTTTCTATAAATTAATTCAATGAATGAATTAACTGTTGAATCGACGTTGATTTTCAGCCGTATCGAGGCCTCATGTTACGCCCGCGCACAGCAAGCTTTCTAGAGGCTTATAAGACACGATGACACCACCGGTGACTTGACTTACAACACGGTGAGCCTGACTGGCTAGTCTAGCGCGACCGTCAACCTGATCCAATACAAAATTGATGACTATGTCTCTCACTTCTTCTTTTTAATCCCAATGATTATTTGCTCCATGAGCACAGGTGATTTCATCAAAAATTAAATTCTAATTGGAGAGTACCTCAGCTCTGGGCTTTCGGCCAATCGGAATTTATAGCCCATGAGCCTCTGTCGCATGCCGTGAAAAACTCAAAGAATTTGTCACGTCTTGGCGGGAAAAATGTTGTCTGTAGAGCGTTGATGTGTGCAAGATGGACGAATGGGGGCATGATTTGTGTCGTCTTAAAATCGCCCAAGTTCACAATAACCTCTCTCAATAGTGCATGTGAACTGAGGACTAACTTGTATGGAAAAAACCTATAGTTGCAGAACTATCATGTCAAATCCAATGGCGTAAATCTGTGTTTGAAACTGTGAAAATCATTTCCTGAAAAATCAAACCAGAAAATGGTTTTGGGGAGGGTTTTAAAATGAACTCATTAGGCGCTCTCATGCAGGGAGTAATGGCAAAAATAAGGGCAAATTGCGGGATTCAAAAAGTTGAATAACAAAAAAGGAGTGTTCCTTTGTTCCTGTACTCCAAAGTTGTTGGGTTTTTTTTGTTGTTGTTGGGTTGTTTTTTTTGGGGGGGGGGGGTTTGGGGGGGGTGGTGGTTTGTTTTTTGGGTTTTTTTTTGTTTTTGGGGGGTGGGGGATGGGGGAAAGCGGGGGCAAAGACATTGTGGGGGGGGTATGTATCCGTCCATTCATTTGTCCATTGGGTGGGGGTGCAACAAGGGTTCCGACCAATGGATACCCCATTGCCTATGATAGGCAAAACTTCACATTCAACTAATGTGTGTTAGTGAAGAGGAGGGAGGGGTGGGGTCCCCCACACCCTTATCATGTTTCTGGATTTCGGTGTCGTTTACGTTCGTCTATCAAATTTAATGACCCACTATAAAAACTAATATTTCGATTTTAATTTGTTTTCCAGTAGAAATCTTTGGTTAATAGACGGGTTTTGTTTGCTCGTCATACTCTGGTTCGGATGACAAAGCATGAGTTTCTTGAACTGCATTAATCGGCACATTCACATTGTCAATATATATACCGGATTCGCTCTAATGTAACTGCTTCACAATCGACATGATTACATTATTAATAAATCAGATTGTCATAAAATGAACCGACCCTTTTTGTACTTAATGACGTTTTACACTTTCTGCTTTTCCTATGAATCAAAATCTAAGGAACCTAAAGAAGTGATCGATTAGAGGTAGGGTCGTGGATTGTTTTTTGTCAATTGTAATGCTTATTTAAAGAAAGGTGCAATAAAATCAGGTGATAAAAGTCACAAGTGAAAAAAAGTTCCAGCTAAAAACAGTGCCTAACTTGCTGAGAAAACAACAAACAAAACCTGTCACGGTATTTTCACAATAACATCGAACCGTTCACGTTTAGCAAGGTGACAGCGGGTACCAACCGCATCTCTGGCCGCAGCATTGGTGAACGGACCAACCCTCAGAAATATGAGAAACGATTCATGCATGTGTTTGGGTGAAATGCTATCCAAACCATATTACTTAGAAGGGAATCCTTTCTCAAAATAGTTTATACTATCAACAGCTGCAGTGCTTCTTTATCAAGTAAGATTGTATGGTCATTAATTTTTGGAGTATTTACCAATCTATGAACCTTACCTTTAAGTTTGTGGAATTATGAATAGGTACGAGACATAGTCATTTAGATGCTTAGTCCGATTTTTGGCCGATTTTGGCGATTAGCTATTTCTTTAAATTCTAACAAGTTTATTTCAGGTATTGCAAATCCGCCAATGATATGGGGGAAATTTAAAAACTAAAAATGAACTATTGTCGGGACCCCAACATTATCTCACGTCCATCAGCTATGTACAAATTACTTTACATGTTACATGTATTTTGTCAAATTTAAAAGAATAGTGACTTTTCTTGGCAAGTCGTAGACAGACTGCGAATAAATTGCCGGTGCAATATGGTTCTTTTTATTTACAGAAGTTGATGATGGCCTGAGTATAATCCAAGTTTATGTTTGCCTATTCTTTTGGTGATGAAGGGAAAGCAATGATTATAGATGTCAGAAGAACGAGAAGGAAAGGCATTTATAAGCAGATTCAGCTTTCTGATATTCATAGACGTCACCCCAGTCAGTAGATTTAATATCTGCTGTGAAAGAATGGAAGGTGTTACTATTGATGTAGGCCTATCCTTGTAACAAAGGTGTTACGAGTATAGAGTAGATTTGAGGGAACAAGAATCGGTGACTTGAAACAGAGGCTGATGATCAGTAATATTCAACTTGAGAATACCCACAGGACTCCAGTATCATTGCTGGCTAGTAAGTTTATCAATAAGTGTGAAGCTGTTCATTCGGAGTGATGCGTGTAAAGGTTGACCAATCAGAGGACAGAAGCCATATGAATAAATGGTAATCACAAAGTCATCTGTGGGCGGATGCTCAGAACAAATTAGGAGATTGAGATTGAAGTATCCCATTGTTTATTATTAGATTATTTGTTTATTACACGTCCAACAGCACAATTATCGTATAAATGTTTACAGAGGCTCCTGGAATTCATATAACAAATAGAAAAATAAAATTGGACAGGAATGTCAAGAGCTTTAATCCTTCACTTCTATAGTTTATACAAAAAACACACACAAATTATTAATATAATCAGAAAACATCCCAGAACCCCCCCCCCCCAAAGTATGAAATAAAACTATGACAAAAGACAAACAAACTATGATAAGTAAACCAAATTAATAAAGTATGAAAGGGCGAAAGGGGAAATGGGATTACTACACTTACCAATGGGAGACTCTTAACCAATGGACTGAACTGATATAACATAAGCCAAATAATAAATATTGTAATACGCCCAACGAATGCAAACGCCCAAAGGCCCCTCAAGAGAAAACCCATCGAAATGGAATACACAGACAGCCAATTCTTCGTGTAACATTATTTTCAAGAGATTTCCACTTCATCCAGTAGGTGTTTTCGCTCGCTTTTAGAAAACGTTAATTTGCTACACGTGTCCCTTATGACTGTGTGACAATCGTCCAAACAAGGCAATTTGAGCGCCTACTGGGAGTGAAACAGAGACAATAGATCTACGCAATTAGAGCCAATCAATCCACGTAATGAACACCTGTGATTATTGTACTGGCACACTTAACGAAACAAGATTCACAAGACTCCTACCGGTATGGTTACTCTCTTTGAATCAAGATAAGGTACAATGTAGAATATGTTGGCCCTCCAAACTGCTGCTACTGGTATGGTTACTCTCTTTGAATGAAGATAAGGTACGATGTAGGATATGTTGGCCCTCCAAACTGATGATGGTTACTCTCTTTGAATCAAGATAAGGTACAATGTAGGTTATGTTGGCCCCTCAAACTGATGATACTGGTATGGTTACTCTCTTTGAATTAAGATAAGGTACGATGTAGTATATGTTGGCCCTTCAAACTGATGCTACTGGGTTGGGGTACTGTCTTGAAAAGAAAAGGTAGGTAATGTAGGGATATGTTGGCATTAAACTGATGATATGATGAATTGAATTATCTTAAGATAATGATGTAGGTACGATGTAGGATATGTTGGCCCTTCAAAACTGATGCTACTGGTATGGTTACTCTCTTTGAATGAAGATAAGGTACGATGTAGGATATGTTGGCCCTCCAAACTGATGATGGTTACTCTCTTTGAATGAAGATAAGGTACGATGTAGGATATGTTGGCCCTCTAAACTGATGCTACTGGTATGGTTACTGTCTTTGAATCAAGAGAAGGTACAATGTAGAATGTGTTGGCCCTCCAAACTGATGCTACTGGTATGGTTACTGTCTTTGAATCAAGAGAAGGTACAATGTAGCACATGTTGGCCCTCCAAACTGATGCTACTGGTATGGTTGCTATCTTTGAATGAAGATAAGGTACACTGAGGATATGTTTGCCTTTCAAACTGATGCTACTGGTATGGTTACTGTCTTTGAATCAAGAGAAGGTACAATGTAGCATATGTTGGCCCTCCAAACTGATGCTACTGGTATGGTTGCTTTCTTTGAATGAAGATAAGGTACATTGAGGATATGTTGGCCCTCAAAACTGCTGCTACTGGTATGGTTGCTATCTTTGAATGAAGATAAGGTACACTGAGGATATGTTGGCCCTACAAACCGATGCTACTAATTACTCTATTTGAATCAAGAAAGAGTACTACGTTGGTCTCGTTGATACAAACTGCTTCCCATTGGTCGCTTTTCTTTTAAATAATTCAACATGTAACATCATTAAAAAAATACCAACAGGAACAAGTTTTAGATTAATTTTGTAGATGGTTTTATTTTACCTTTCATTATTTCAAGCTTCCCCTAGAGGTTTGATTAATTTTTCAAAATAATTTAGTAAACAAATTAAAACGAGATGTTACTAAAAGTAATCAATTTAAAGTGTACAAGTTTAAAATAAGGCATTTTCTTTAAGTTTCACGTGTTTCTGTATCCTTGAATAATGAAATACAGAACTGGTTCTTGTTGTTTATATTGCATTAGTGATCATCATAGCTTTCGTCTTACAGAATTCATGTTATTATAATATTTCATCAAAAACTGTTTTGAACGTGTACACTATGTTTTTAGTAGCAGCAACAATTTCCTGCAAATTACGCCAGTTCCCTTGTCTTCCAATGTTGTCGATATATTGAAATCTCTAATTATTCATTACTCTTTTTTGATAGTTCACGATGCGGGTGTTTATTCCAAGCATCACTTTGCTTCATAATCGTTAGAAAGGCGTATACATTACTATTCCCTCTCGAACTAATCTCCGACAGACAAACCCATGTAAAATATCCGCCAATACACATTAGAGCACGCGAGAACGAAACAACACTGGCGAAGACTGACGCCAGTATACAAAACCTCTCCAGAACGGCGACATAAGGTTGGTCAAACAACCTTGCATTGTTTTTTCAGAACCGCGTAATCCCCAACTGAACATTTCACGCGCAATTTCCAAGTGGAATTATGCAGATTTGATGATTTTGTCAAAAACAAGTTAATTAGAGTGACAGACGAACCTCGTTAATACTTCGCTAATTGGTTCTCAGTGGATCTCTGGAATAGAGAGAAAAAATATGCAGATTTTCTGTAATTACACATTGCAAGATAGACTGTATTGCCGTAGCATTATGTCGAAAGCGGTTTTTTTTTAGTTGTATAATAATAAAACTATTGGGACTTTTTAATCATCATGGACGAGGCCAGGTTTGATAAGCAGTTTGTGTCTGGTTAATTGCGAAAAGTGTATCTTGTGATAGACACAAGTAAATGTTTTCTAATCAATAAAAAGGGTAGCTACACAAAATGGTCGGCAAGAAAAGAAAGCTTTGAAAGTACGAAATATTGTCTTGTTTCTTCCTTGAGACTTCACCACAAAGAGACAGTAAAGAAAATATGTTGCAAAGCACCCAAACCCTTACGTAGTATAAACGATTATCATCACCCCTTTCTATTAAAAATAAAATGTGTATTGGGTTACATTTTTGTTTCAATTTATTTGTTGTCTTTATGAATCCTACGGTAGTTTGCCAAACACCAGCCTTTCTCCTAGTGCATTTTTTGCATCTCGTGCAGAACAAATAAACTCAAATGAAGCTGCATCGACCGTGATTTTTGGATGGACAGAATAAAAAAATTAAAAAAAATTGAGGGTCGATCAAGGAAAAATTGACTAGAGCGGGACTTGAACCTACGACCTCCGGATTAACGTCCCCTGTAGCTTAATACTTGATTTTTAAAAATGCCAATACAATTACTTTGTTGTTATTTTAACACCCTTTGGTTTTAACTTTGATTCTCTCTTGGGTATCTATATGTGACAACACCCATGGTGTCAATTTGAACACCCCTGTTTTTGTAGTGTACTTAAGGGCGAGAGGATTGCTGACAAAAAGGTCTGAAACTAGGATTCAAATTGTATGAGGTACGCTGAAATAATGGCTTGTTCACCCTTTGGTAACCCCTGGAGTTATAGATTTCAAGGAGCTTTTGGGAACAGTATCTTCAGTGCTAGGAGAAATCAAATAAAGAGCATGATTTTTTATTATGTGAAGAGAATAACATGCTACCTTTTCCACCAGGCAGACATAAAAACGTCTGAATTCAGATAAAAGTTTAACATTTCTCTTCCCTAAATACTATAGGCCTACACACTTATACGTTTATCTCATGTCGACATGATATGTAATGCATTATAATTGGGCAGCTTTCTTTGGGAATTATGCACATTTGACAGGTATACTTGACAAACTACAGTATGTCCCTCACGTTTCTTTAAATATTAAACTAACACAATCATTACAATCATGGCGAATGATTTCGTTGTCCGAGTCTCCAATAAAAGATAGAGCATTCTCAAAAAATAGCAACGCAATTCAAACTTCTAATCCACTTAAATGTCACGGAAAGAAAACAGGAAAGCAGCAAATGAAAACAGGAAAGCGGCAAATGAAAACAGGAAAGTAGTATTACAATATTCTGGATGCCTCTAACTTCATCATTTATAGATCAAATTGTTTCTTATTCTCCCGAGTTGTGAATATTTATCCGGTCCGGTAACTCCTTTGTATACCGAGCACTCCTCCCCCAACAAAAGAGCCACAAGAAATTACATGTTTTGTCAAGACGCGACAATGAGATTTAAATAATAAATAGGTCCTCTACGACTGCTACTACATGGGTAATGAACACAACTAATCTAAGGCGCTTTATAGAGCCGTCTTATTTTCATCAAAATAAGTAATCATTTACCGATAATCATTCCGACGAGTACGGTGAATTTGATTCGCCGGACAAGCCTTCGTTTGGGGGCTCCCCCGGGATCCCCCTCAGTCCGCAAGTCACCGCAAACTCAGACCAATTACTCTACCCGGGAACTGTGTAGTTCTCTCCGGCCGATATTATTGCCTCGCACGCTGAAAGAGAAATGAAGAAGACCCGCTCTCCATCCTACACGCGGTGCTCACCAAAGTCCTCCGAGTGGCACGGCGGCCGGAGTAAATGAATTTTTTCCCCCTGCGTGTCGGGGAGATTAGCTGCATTGCCGCTACCTGCGCCGGGGGCAAAAAACAAACGAGGTTGTTGGCTTATGGGCGACTTATTTGGTCGAGACTCCGAGTATAGACAGTGACCATTTGCAACCTTAAATTTCAATGATCTTCTTAGGAAGGAAAGATGAGAAACTATACAACGAATGAGATTAAACAAGACGGAGAAAACTGATCAAACATCCTTAGGGAATAGTCTTCATGATGGATTGGAAGAAAAAAACAATTTGAGAAAGAAGGGCAGTATGTGGGACATAATTGGGAGGGGTTAAGAATTGTCACAAACTATAGTTTGTAAGGCTCTTCCCGCTAGAAAAATTGTCACTCACACTCTTTTAGTTTATTTACTCCTCAAGGAAAAGTTACTAGCGATTTTGCATGCCTTACTTCATTTCATTTTGCATATAAACCTTTGCAAACACTTTGAAAGTTAACTCCAATTTTAACGATAGTTCGGGTAAACAGTGTTAACTTATATGTAAATTTGTTCATAATTACTAATACTTTTTTCTTGTTTTTAAAGCATTAAAAGCACAAAGGGTTTACGTGTTCCGTTTCCTGTGCACTATAGACACTGATCATGCTGTTACAATACTGTCATGTTCCCCTTTGCAATAGCAGACATTAATACTGATTCGGATTCTACCTAGAGGGGTTCAATATTCCACCCTCCTAGCCCGGCCCCACGCTGGTCTGAATTGGCGGCTACGGCTACGGCTTGATCACCGCGTTAACCTATACGAAGCCCATAACAACACCCTTAGTAACAAATGCAGCCACAGTCGCTAATTTATAGACGAAGTCTCAATTTAATTGAATGAGATGATGTTTGGGTCAAGATTAATGTCTTTCGAACTGCATAATAATAGCATGGGTAGAAATCCTAAGAATCGAATCAGTGGAATTGTTGGGGTCAATGTCACGAATATTTCAAAATTTATTTTAAAGGGATGAGTCAAACTGCATCCTTATCCTCGGCTTGTATTGATTATTGATACTAACAGTGTTTTGTTGTTGTGTGTCTGTGGGCATTTCCACGCATACATACCGAGGACTTTAACAAAAGGAATCCGGGAAAATGACATTCCGAGGATGTCCTCGCTTTGCTGTTTTGTACAAATCCAATGGAGATGTCGCAAAAAACCTAAGTCCAAACAATGGGAGAACAAAGGGGCGTCCTCAGTAAACACCATTTTTACAAACCAGTGTGGGTTTACGGAGGGCCCTTGTGGGTCTTTTACACAATGGAAAAATGGACCCCACAAGGGAATTCTTTGTTCAACCTGGGAATTCTTTAGAAAATATATAATAGAGTTAGAGTTGATTAGCGTTTTTATTGGTACTATCAAATTAAACTTGTAAACAAAACTGAAAACAGCGCCCTCTACGGATACATTTGTTGTTAACAGTTAGCCAAGTGCATAATTGCGGGCGCAGTAGAGTTTATCGGCCAATTAGATTTCTTGCAACTGGTTTCTGCCAAGTCGCAGCAAAAAAATAAAGTCGCCACGTGAAAAAAACCCCCAATACAACGCCGCGTAGGAGTCCTGTAAAGAACACCATAAGACGGTCTCTTGGATAATCATGTATAAATGGTAGGGGAGATGGCCTTAGCTTTTGATCCAAACCGGACCTTCGTCAGAGGCATAAACAAACACAAACACAAACAAACATATCCATTTATAGCAAAAAGAGGAGCAAAGGATTATGGGATGGCATCCAGAAAAAAGCGGGAAAACTATAGCCATAAATGTAAAGTTGCGATGAACTGCACGTTTTGTGAAGGATGTAATTACGGCTTGCCTTGGTTCGCTGACGTGTTTTCTGTTTCATTTTGATTAATTAATTTTTGAATTCACACTACGGTAAGCCTAGACTGTGGCATAGGAAATTGTTTTCCAACATCTATTTAATCCGAAGTCTAACCTGAAAATTCAAAGTTGGTATTTCTTTCTTAAAGCTGCGATGTTCAGTTTCCCTAACGAATACGGAAGCTTCATATTGCCATAATGTTTCCGCATTTCTTAGATAATTTATCTTAGAAACACGGAAAAAATTCTGGACTATGACGAAAAAAGAACCTCATAGTACGGCAGGTAGTTGATGGGATTGTGCATTTGATGATACAAGCCTGGAGTTTGGCACACAGTCGGAGTATGTCACGAGAAAGATATTTGGCCACTGCAGATTTGTCCTTTGAAAAAAAATAGGTGAAATAACAAGAAATGGCAGCCATTTTGAATATTTTGAAAATTTCTCGATATTCTACCTTAATTTTTCAAGGAGCTATCAATTTCAATCTGGTTATAAAAAAAAAGGATAAAAAGTACCCTCTTTCGCACTCGGAGAAAAAACATGGAGCTCGAAAAATCACTTAATAATTTATAACAAGCAAAACTGAATAGATGATAATTATTAAGTGTATTTACTAATCAAGCCTTCGCTTGTATTCTTAATACCCCTTAAGCTGGCAGGTTTCTTTTACACTAATTGGGCTACCCTGTAATGCCGACAAATAAATAATTAAGTCTCGCGCGTATTCGAACGTTTTTGGGACCACTTTGGTCCCACGTACGATGCTTCAACGCGTGAAGGAAACAAACTCACGCGCTTTAACGGGCCCCAATGTTCGAATACGCACGAGACTTGCACAGTCTATAGGAGTACTTTCGGTGGTGGGGTGGGTTAGGGAAGAGGGGGGGGGGATTGATACAGATGGCACAAACCTCTCGTCGTTGTTGTCCTCGAGATAATTGATAATTAAAATTGTTCCGCCAGCAAAACACCTGTTATTTCTTAAATATATATAATATATAATTTATATCAATCAATCTCAGCTAGCTTTATTGAAAAGATTGCAAAGTGTACACACATGTAATCGCTGTTTTGATCCACAATTAATGGGACGTTGTTTTGATGGGGGAGGGGGGGGGGGTGATTTGTGTTCATAATGATCAGCTGCAACCCGTAGCGTTATAAAGTTGATCTAATCAGGTTTCTTCCACACGCTCAGCAGATGCTTCGGTTTACATATGTCCAGCACGTGCCTATAGAATTACATCGTAGTTTACGTTACCGGTGAGCTTGAAACTTGCCTTTTGTATTCGAGTCCGTTTTCCCCCCTCCCCCAATCCCCACTGCTGCATCCACGCGCGCACAGACTAAATCCACTTACACGCCACTCATCATGCATCACCCAGCGCACGCAGATACTGGCTTACAAAACATGTCAACTCGGAAACCACATGCCCAGGTCTATCATAAACTCATAATCATAACATTACTGTGTGTGTAATGCAAATGACATCACACAATCTGATAAATCCAGCGGATGCTTTCCCCCCCAAACGACCACGCCCACCTGTTGAATAATTCATAATTTGTTTTGTTATCAACCTATTATTTTTCTCTTCTCTCCCTATAATATGTTTTTCACCAACGTAAAGCTTAAGTGGCTGGCTGTCTGAGATTGTTATGGTAATTGTGTGGTATGGTGGTGGTGGGGGGCAGCGGTATTTAAACCGTATTATTTGGAAGGGGAAGACCACTTTCGGTTAGGTCGTCTGTCGGTCCGGGGATCACCACGAGATTAGCGTGTCGGAGCTGGATTCTCTCCGCCAGGTGGTTGACGGAATCTACGGTACAGAAGAGATCGCCAACACCGGATTTGGTGAGTACCAAGTTCACGTCAAATTTCATTTCGAATTATTGTTTTCGTGTTTATCATACAAAATATTTTGTTAAGCATTTTTGCAATTGATGTTGAATGGTACGTTAGTTTAAGAACTTAATAATTTTATCTTTCCCACTTTTTGGTCAGTGTTTTAATTTCTTTGGATTAGAATTAAGCCCTATTATTATTAAAAACTACACGTATGAGGTAAATTTCTATACAATAAAACAATTTAGGCCTACACCATTAATAAAGGTATGTAAAAGAATTGATTTTTGGAAAGTAGGAGTACATCTATTTCCATCATGCTCTAGTTTTCAATGAAAACACTTCATTCTTTAAAATGTTCATCAAGTTCAAGTGTGGAGATCTGGTTATGAAAACACACCGAAAAATGCTTTATGTTTGTTACAAAAATACAATGTTTAATTCGATTGGGGCGATTGAAATAAGGAGTGGTACTGGGAGTAGTGAGTATCTTCAAGTGTTATTTCTTAAGTATTTCAGTCGGTAATATTCCTATGCAGAATAGGTATTTTGTATGACTTTTGTAATCAGTGAGATTTCAGATTGAAACTTATGGAATTTGGTCTCGATATTTGCAAATCATACTTTTTTTTTAGCAACCCCCCTTATCAAATTATCAGTTAACTATGACAGTTCGCGCAGTGATAAAAGCTGGTTCATAAAAATTATGAAAAGTACAATGGAAACAACACTTTTCCATGAATGTTGAAATAGCTGTTGGTGTTTAAACAAAAAGTTTCGATGAGTAACGAACAAGTTACCGTACGTGTAAATTTGTTTCGTACACACCATCATGCGTTAGAGTAATCTCACACGAGGCAAATTCACAGGTAACCAATGTATAGGTCGTCAGCAGAGAAAACAAAACCGAAACCAAATTTAAATTTTACTTAATTTTGTTGTTGATGGGTATAGTTATAAAATGTTTCATGTGCATACATTCTGTACAAATTGCCTCTACGTGTAACAAAGCCCTAAAACCGTTAAACGATGTTCTTGAAGACAGTATAGTAATGGTTGAAGTTGCTGATTTGGTTTCAAGAATAGTAGACTCGAACCCATGACAACCACTGTTTCAATCCTTCTTTTGTTTTTGATGTGACAAAAAAATTCAAAATTGGAACTTCTGCCGCAGACTGGACACTGTAGTCACAGTTTCAGGGCATGTTGTATAGTTTAACAAACTCAAAAGGAATGATAATCACATACAGTGATGCAAAACAATTTTGACAAAATGCCATTGACTTCTTGAAAAGAAAAAGCTTCGAAATTTGTCTCCTGCGATGACGAGCAGACCACACTAGTCAAAACATGGAGAAAGCAAAAATATACCTTTCTTTTCAGAGCCACAATTTGTTCCATAGAAGATAATGACACATGGTGTAGGCTAATGAAATAAAATATTTATATTTATATCTGCATGGAGTTGAGTTTGTTTCAGAAATGCGTCAGGCCCAACGAACAAGGGTATAGTATAATAGTGTGCGGCGCTTTGATACAATGTTTAAAAGCTTTTAAAAACTGCCTATTATTATTTACTATGTTATTATCCGCCAAGCCTACAAATCTGTATATAAGGCTTCATAAACATCCAACAAATAACCCTTTATCTTGAAGAAGGAAACAATACAAAAAGCTGCTCACTTAGACAAATATTTCAAGATTGACACAATCAGAAGAATTGCCTCGGCTAAAATGTATAATAACTTTGCATGATTTGGTGTTGTCGAAGAAACACAAATTAACATTTTGTTGCATTAATACTTTACTTCGCACTTACTAAATGGGTAAGTAAAATTGTTTTCGGAGTAAAGTTATTCACATCTTCTTGTTTTCATTTTAAAGAAACCAAACAAACAAGCTATGTAATGTTGTTTATTCGGTGACCACGTTGAAGAGAAAAGCAACGAACAAATTATTTATGTTTCTGTCATAAGGGATCCCGATAGCGGGCTTATTTCGCTTGTGTAGATCGAAATAAACAGCGTTGATTTCGGGGATCGTCAAATGTTATTTTCTCAACTTTAACAGTGTTTCAGAAGGTAGTATTTTTCAGGAGGACTGGAACTAGCAAACATTTAGGAGGACACAAGCGTTTTTTTTTTAATAGTTACCAATTCTTGTAATAAACCGCAAGGGAAACTGAAAGAGCCGGCACAATAATCTGGAGATCGCATGTTCAAATCCAGCTCTAGACAATTTCTCTTTGTTCAACCCCAAATTATTTACCAATTCTGTAAATAAAAGTTGCATGGGCCGATTTTTGCCGAAAGAGTTTTGGTTGAAGAATGTTTTCTCTTTGAACGAATTTTGAGAGATGATGCAGTTTCCAAAACGATTTTTTTTTCATGGCTGATGGACGTGAGACAATGCCGGGATCCCGACAACCATTCATCTCTAGTTTTTAATTAACTAATCATTGCAGATTTTTTCGTATAATATTAATACTCTAAAATAAAACTTATAACTTTTTTGAATCTATAAAAGTAGCTATTTAAGATTTAATAACAAAATCAAATCTAAATTTGTTGATAAAATCGGCCAAAAATCAAACCTCGCATCTGTAATTAGCGATGTTGGTACCGATATCAAAATTGCCAATACATGATGTAATCCGCGCAAAAGTTGTGTACACATTTGAATAAATTAAAATCTTACAATCTTCAATTATTATCGTCATTAATGAGAATAAATAAATTTCTGCCATAACATGTCGTTTACAAAACAGGAACATTTCAAAAAATGATAGTAAATACTTCAATAAGAGTTAATATGGCCGGTTCGTTATAAATAGCTTCGACGAACGAACTTCCTCAAATTAGCAAAATGTGTATTCTGTTTAAGTTTTCCCAAACTAAACTAAAACAATAATCCAACGGTTGGTTCTAAAGAGACGCGTGTGTTGAGTATTCTATCAGTAGACCGTGAAATCGCCGCGCGTGTTTCACATTGTTTTGGAACCTTCGCTTTGAACATGTTGCTTTGGTGAAAACAAGAAATGCACTCTTGAACGTTATAGCATACGCCCGAGACGTACAATGCCCATAAAAGGAGTGGCCGTTGCCCCAGCCAAGGTATAGCCACCTCCAACCCGTTGATTTTTGACCGTGGTTTCTTTTTGATTTGAGTTACTTTTTGTGAATACATTCTATCAACCTTTTGTCAGTGACTTCATCTGTTTTTGGATGGATGCTTACGGCTAAATACTATCAAAGCAATCGGCCAACCGGCCGAGCGGTCCACTATACCTGTCTCAAGCTCTGGTGTTCTCAGGGTGTGTGGGTTTGGACCCTGGTCATACTATGTCCCCGAGCACGACACTCAACCATAATTGCTTTGTCCTTCGGATCGGCCGTTAAGCTGAGGTCCCGTGTGTTGTGAATTGCTAACCCTTGCAAACTCCTGGGGATTAGCCAATCCCCGGGGAAGAGCTACCCATGCTTGGGATCGGAGTAGGGTCAAGTGAGATCACCCTGGGGTGAGCATGGTGACGGTTCATTCTTCACAAAAAATTGCATTGAATGTGAAACGGACATGGGTGAAGATGAGGGGTTAAAACTCCCCAGAAATTTCCTGGGGTTTATTTCATAGAAAATGGCTCGGTAATTTGAAAAGGGCTAGTGTTAGAAGGAAATGACATCATTTGTTTATGGATGAGCACTCCATTCACATCGCATGCTACGCAATCAGCTTGTGAACATTTCACCAAATTTGCTAGTCATGTTTTAGTGAAAACAACGACAAATGTGTATCATGCTTTGGTTCCAGAGAATGCTGTGCACGATCATTATATACGTTTCAATTGCTGAAATCCAAACAAGGGGCGATGATTTTCTACAATTTTTTTCGACTCAGTAAGAAATATTTCTCTTGAAGATTGGGCCGATATGAGCTTCAGAATCAGTGAGCTCTCAGATGTAATCAAATTTGTTTGATGATCACTATAGCCATATGCTCGTTAAAAAGAGTGTTGATATAAAATAAAAACAAATAAAAGTAGACCTTTATGTATCAAACGAGTTGCTTGGTCATCCAATCAGCACAACGATTTGGTCATGACCAGCCCAGTTTAATCAGAAATCGTTAATTTTTTTTAACCACTGAAATCGATACAGCGACGATGACCGCCATGAATTTTATTACTTAACCCAAAGCAACCCAAAACTATGAGCATCGGTAACTTATCGCCATAATCGGCTAGGTTTTGAAGAAACGGGACCGCTCGAAGCTGTATGTCACGCCTAACCCATGAGACGGTCCCAGCCAGTCAAGACAAACATCAGCATTACAAAAAAAAAAAAAATATCAAAAGTGATAAACCAGAAAGAGATCATCGGATCATCTGTTTCGTCGATACCGGATAAAGTCCCGCGACTCTCCCGTAGTTCTAATCGTGTATTGTAACCGAATATTCGATAGTGAGAACAGGTTTATTATTTTTGGATACTTATAATCCTCGACTGGTGTATATTATTTCCCGTTTAAATACAGAGCCTTCATTGCGGGGGGACTTTATACAAATATTAGATTCATTTTCGCTGAATATAATCACGGGTGGTGGAATCTGGCTTTTCCATTTCACGAGGCGAGTGCACGAACGAAAAACATTCAATAATTGTTTAATATAAATCACTCATAAATCTTTGTCATTTGAAAACGCGTCCACCCCACACTCTGAAAATTTGAAAACCCCTTCTAAACAACGTGGATGACTCAATGCAGGCACCAACCTTGTCCACGTGACACGACCTTGCCCCTTTTGAACAAACGGGCGGGGAGCGATTATTTTGGGAACGACGTTGCGAATTTAGCGTCCAATAATTATCCACATTGGACGGGTGCCGGACCAATATCAAATTTTGGAGCGTCACGGCAGTAAATACATGCCAAAGAATGGATATCACGTGACACGTGCTCCACCAATCAAAATGACAAGGATCTGTGTGGTAAGTAAAATATAAAACAATAGTGAAAATAGGTCCATCTTGGATGAGGAATGAAATAAGAGTCAGTGATACGATAACATAATAAAGGCAACGTATTCAACGACCGTCGTGCGTGGACATTTTGGGTGGAGTTTTATCAGAGCTGTTCAATGGCTCTGACGTAGTCAATCGACCAACGTACGTTTAAAACATAAGAACATTAATCCTTTGATTTAATTTGAACAATAACACTTGATTCTTGACTGAAACCATGTTTATTAGTTTTGAAGTTAAGCAATGCTAATTTCTTTTTAAGTAGCATCGACACTTTTCGGGGTACCTCCCCCTATAACAGCCAATACCACAATCCCCTCGTTTTAGCGCCAGCATTAAAGAGGGACTAAAAGGTCAAGTTCAGTTTTGTGATACACTCATTTTCCAGTAGATACAGTACTTGTGAAAGTGGGGAAAGATTACAAGTCTCTAACCCCCTGTTAAATTGGTGTAAAAAAGTCATTTATTTATACTCTTTCAGAGAAAAATTTGAAACATGACGCCATTAGATGTCAACAATAAACTGGTCTGTAGATTCCACGCAGGAATGTTTTGTTAGTCAAAAGGTTAAATTCAATGCCATTTCGATTGAATATAAGGGAAAATCAGGGAACGAACGATCAAAAGCTCCCTTACAAAAATTAATGTACAAACCCATATATTTAAAATTTGACGTCATTGGAAGACCGGAATTAGAGTACTGGAAGAGTATCATAATACGATGGCATTCTACACTTTATTCAAGGTAACGTTGGATACTTGTAATATTTTATCCACTTTCATAAAGACTATCTATTGGGAAAACTAGTGCATCACAAAACTGAATTTGACCTTAAAGCCTTTATAACTGCTATGATGACAATTTGATTTCTCTATAATCTCTCTCCAAAACCATTGGCTACCACAATAAATAGTGCAGAATCACACATGGTCTTCCACAAGTTTCGATGGCTAAAATGACAACAGGTGTCATGGCTGAGAGATAAATGAGACTAATAAATTGTATGTATTTGTCAATTGTAAATGTCTGGCCCGCGTGAAATTTAATATTGATGGCTGGGCCCAGAAGAGATGGCTCGCACATTTTAAACTTGACGTCAATTAGATTGGTTTTGGGGTGAACAATGTTGAGGGGTGAAATGGAATTCTGCGAAATAGCAGTATCTGGCGCTCCGTTAAACATTAACAAAAATGTTTTAAAGATAAGCAAAATCGCCCCTCATTTTTATTGCATCAGATGACTTCAGATGATGACTTCACCATTGAAAATCTTATGCTAACTACACGTGGCCCTAATTCCCTCGATGAAACGCTAATTTCACAATGATAAATTTCCAGTTACAGTTTCCACACCATCGTGAGATTATGTTGATATTTTTCTCTTCCATTATGAATGTTTCTAACCAAAATACTGAGTTTATATGCAGTTGTCCAAGCCTCGGTGAAAATGATTACTATTTAATTACACACCACGGTGTTTGGGACTCACACAGAAGCACACGCGTTGGTCTTCAGGTTTTTTTTTGGTTTTTTTTGTTTTTTTGGGGGGGGGGGGTTAATAGTGGAAGCAATCCAATCTTTTCCAATTTTGTTTCCATTTTAGATGAAGGTAACATTCTCGTTGTCTGGCGCATCCCGTATGGGGTAATCATTCGTAACAACTTGTCACTTCCATTCCATACTCTAGCGACGACCTAATCAGCCAAAATGGGGGGGGGGGGGGTGATGTGGCGCGATCGCACAACCCCCAAACCTAATCATCATCAATATCCAACTCCGCTACGGTCGCAGTGGACCATTTCCCCATACATCATAGACATACAGTTCAATTGCTTCTATAAGATAAAAAACCCACACTCACAACAAAATAACAAACGTAGAACAACACAACTGTCCCTATACCCACCCCATGTGTCAGTAATCCACCTAAAATTACTAATGTTAATTACACACACCAATGTCATTGCGAGTCACCATTTTTTGTCTGTCTACATAAACTACCGGAGGAAAAAAAAATGAGATCAGTGAAGCTTGACGTGCAGTTTGTGAAAAAAAAGTCAGTAGTTAAGTACATTGTCTGTTCAGGCGACTCTGCGGTTTTGTTTAATTAAAGTAATTTACTAATGGAAGTGCTATGAAGCCAGAGAAGAAACCTGTTGAATAATTTCACAATCTCGACTGAGGGACAATAGCTCCAATCGGGGATCTCGCGGCGGACGCCATGAAAAAGCAATGAAAATTGGCGTTAAAATATGTAACCGTTCTGTTTTTTAATGTGCGATTGAATCCATAAATACTTTGTGGGTGAGAGAATAAAAATAAGAGTTATACAGTTGCATCAATTATGCGCCGGAAAAAGCATTGTGAAAGAAGCAGAAAATGGAGATTCCGTTGTCACCGGAATTGTGAATTTCTTGATCTATGATTCCCGTTCGTTTCTTATTTCCGTTTTTGTATTTTTAAGGCGCCACCAACATTTTCCACGGAAAATAAATACCGGGGGGGGGGGGTAACAAAATGCAAAATTTGATTTCTAAGTTCAAAGATTAATCTTCTACGCCTCCCGAACAAGCTTTTAACGATTATGGGAGTTTTCATCCGTATTCTGGCGGTGTGTTTTACATTCAATTATTCAACGAGGTTTGTGTGTCACCCGATGTTATAATTTGCATGCATTCTGATTTCTCACGTGCTTACTGTGTGGGTCGAAGTGTGCAAGGCAATGTGAAGCATTTTTGAAAGTTTGTGTTTCCTTTCCAATCCAAAAATATTCTCTCTCTTTTACTCACTCCTATTAAAATGTTTGTTTTCTTTTTTGAAGAGTGGAAAGAAAGCTCAATCTTTTTTGAATGAATAAATAAATATGATGAGTGGCAAATACTCACTCAAGAAATCTGTTCTGCTCAGGTTTGCTACGCTGTTAGATTTACAGAACGAAAAGTCTGGCTAACGCCGAAACTCAGCAAACTTTTAGAAACCTGCGGGGCACAAACAATTTCAATAATACAATATTAGGCATTTTCGTGTGGAAGAACCTCCACACATGTAACTAAAATAATACTAATACTACTAGCCCCCAATTATGCTCTCATGTTGTTCCCCAAATCTGATATACCAAGGGCAGAGCAAATCAAAGGGTGAACCTATACATGATTATGAATATAATTTGTTTTTACCCTTCCACGTTATACTCAGTACTTTCTCGAGTTCTGTGAGTTAACATCTATTAAATACATGTTTATGGTCACACTATCGTCGTTTGTCCCATGACACCTAGCACATCAACAATGGCACAATCTCCGTGCGTGTGGTTTTAGCACGCAGCAAACCTTCCCAGGTGAAATAAAAGGTGTATGGCTACAAACTTTCCGATCATATAGTCCAAACCTAATATGGCAATGAAGGCCTATCTAGCTGGAGGTGACGTAGAACCATGTAGAAGGTAAAACGAATCATGAGTATTCATTTTTGAGTGGAGGTTTGTCCACAAAGAAATGCCCAGACGAAGAAAAAACACTTGACCACCACCTGATAAAACCAAGCGTGACCAGTTGGGAGGCGTGCGCGATCGGGTTTGCAAAAGTTATGAATTGCTGCGTCGGTCATTAATTAGTGACAACCCAGCGACAAGACAGTTTGCCGCCCATGATGGTATACCTGTGATTTTCAACAGCGAAATACCCCGCAAAACAACGCAGTTACTTCCGTTATGCAATCGATCCTTGTAAATTTAGATTAACTGTGGTTGTCTCTGTCTATTTCTTATAAAACAAATCAATCCCCAGCAACAACACTGAATAACGCGGTCCTCAAAGCTTAGTGAACATTTTTCAGAAACCATACAGTGTAAATAATGGGAGTATCACCAGAAGATAACACATCATGACTCAATTTCATGGCTACTGCTTACCGCGGAATTCTGCGCTTACCGAGCCATGTAAAGCACATAACTCTATGGGATGTAAGCACAGAATTCCACGGTAAGCAGAGCAATGAAATTGGGCCCAGAACCGACTGATAAAAGTAAGACTGATAAGTTACCGTACATTCAATAATTTATACAACACCCAAAGTACTTGTCATTTGATTGGAGGACTGTTGGTCACCACGCGGCATTATTAAATACTCAAACCACAGTCATGGCATTACGTCATAAACCATGCATTTTGGCACTATTCACCGTGCAATGTCGTCCAATATTTGTTTTACTATTGCACCCAGATCACACCATGCGTTATATGCAGAAGTACAAAACACACTCACAATGGATGCCAGAATAAAACCGTGTACATTTTGTTTGTTCTTATTAGTTTTATTCTCCAGTCAAATAGAATGACAAAGATCTGCCTGGGTGTTATATAAAACAAAGTACAATGAATGTTTTGCATTCGGTATTGGAGAGAATATTTCCATTCGTTGAATGTAACTTTGAATATTTCAATTCATGAAAATCTTCTCACCATTGCACTCATAGATATATTATTTGTATAATACTGCACTGTGTAACAATAGTTTCATAACACTAACCCACCAAGGTCCAGGCCCTCTATCCTATTGAATAGAAAAGTCAAACCTGCAAAGCATCACCTTCCAATTGACAGTGACGCAGAATTTGTTTTATTATAATACAAGTATTTATCCAATGATAAATATTTGTCTTTACATCTCTAATTTGCAAGTAATATTATCTTGAGTGAATTCTCTTGCATTGGAATAACGTTGACATTCGCCTTGAGTTTGATGATTCTTTTGTTTATAGCTTGCAAGTCAAAACAACTCTCGTGTTTGTGTGACAGTACAAGAAGAAGAAATTTAAACAGAAAATAAGAACATAAATGACGGTATGTTTAAACCCGTTATGTTTATGTTTACTGCTCAGTTTGGAAGAAGGTCATTCAGTGACAAGTGTTTATTTACTCTACTTTGTCAACAGTTTATATTCAGTATGGAGGACACACCACGCCAAACTCCAGAAACAGCGCCGAGCCCGAGTCAGCCACACGGCATGAGGGAGCACAGTCGCACCCCTTCCATGTCATCTGAGCCGGAGTGCCCCCACAGTAACAACCAATGCTACATGGTCAACCTGTTCGGCGTCCAGATTGCTGCTCTTATCATCGACAGTCAGGAGAGACTCTGTCTGGCACAGATCTCCAACACCCTTCTCAAGAAGTTCAGCTATAACGAGATTCACAATCGCCGCGTGGCCCTGGGCATCACCTGCGTTCAGTGCACCCCGGTTCAGCTTGAAATTCTCAGGCGTGCCAACGCGATGCCGGTGTCCTCCCGCCGTTGCGGCATGATAAACAAACGGGAGGCCGAGAGACTGTGTAAGTCCTTTCTGACTGAGAACCGTCCACCCAAACTACCGGAGAACTTCTCGTTCGAGGTGTACCACGAGTGTACATGGGGCTGCCAGGGTGCCTTCGTGCCATCTCGATACAATAGCTCACGGGCAAAGTGCATCAGATGTTCCTACTGTAGCCTATTCTCCTCACCTAATAAATTCATTTTTCACGCACACCGTATGCCCAACTCCAAGTTCCACCCACCAGACGGCCCCAATTTCAACTCCTGGAGAAGGCACATCAAACTGGTAGACAGAAACCCGTCAGAGGAACTCCTTCACGCTTGGGAAGACGTCAAGGCTATGTTTAATGGTGGCAGCCGGAAGCGATCGGTCTGTGAGAGCTCTAGCAAGATGCCACCAACCTCGTTCGGCTGCACTATCGACAACATGTCTAGGAGCAGCTCGGCGCAACGGCTGCTCCCAAGTCCACCAAAGAGAGGTCGATATGACCACGAGCCATCTCATGAACATGATCTAACACCCATCGCAGCGGCAAACGTGCCATACCCTCTCATGCCAATCCCAAATCGATCCGCTCCCTCGTCCTTTGCCGAGACCTTGCCGGAAGACCCGCCTATTAACTCCATGCCAGCCTACCCAGTGAATGTCTTTCACGGCCAGCTATCGCCGTCGAGTTTCAGGCAGCACCCGTTTATGGAATTCCTGTGGTCTGGAGGCCGGGCTGGCTGCCAACTCCCCTCTGCTACATTGTGGCCCAAAACGATTGGCATGCCCTTTGTTTCTAACGCTAGCTACTACCAACCCCTTA
>JAJGQC010000394.1:0-25000 GCA_021014325.1 Plazaster borealis
CCCAGTAAAGGGGCGTGGAACCAGACTTATCCAAACCATTGACAGAGACCTATGAACGGAAACAAAAAGTCAAAACTAAAAAACTACGTTACTTCAGAGAGAGTCATTTCCTGCAATGTTTTATACTATCAACAGCTCTCTGTTGCTTGTTACCAATTAACTTTTTATGCTATTTGTTTTGAGTCATTACCAAACTTGTACGATACCTTTAATCAGCTCTATGAAACTGGACCCAGAATTCAGGTCTCAGCCCGCCTCAACCACTAAACGAAACAAATATTGTGACTTTCAGGGGTTTGCAGGAAGATGAACACTTCCAGACTGTTTTTTTGTTTGAAAAATATATGGAACTATGGGGAAACAAGCTGACTTTTAATTTGCCCCCAAGACCTTAGAGATTTAAAAGAAAATACTGAACTTACAAGGTTAGCGAGAGACTCTTTTAAGAAGTCCACATTTCCTCGTTTTGATGCTTCGTGTAGAGGGTTGTCGATTCGATCCATGTTCTGTTCAACTGAAACATCAGATTGATTAAAGTCAGCCTCGTTCCCATGAGCAATGCCCCAAATCAATCACTCTAATCACTAACCCCTGGTAGGGAAACACTGACAAACAATGCTGACTGCCTTTTGAAAGTGACTGCTTTAAGCCGGTTCATACTTCACGCGAATTGCAAAATGAAGCGAATTTCCTTGCGTCACGTACCAGATTGTTTGCGTCATATAACTCGCTTCGCATTCACTTTCGTGTAAAGTATGAACCAGGCTTTACTTGCATGCTTGTGAAAAACTTTTGAGCGCTTATGGGCGCTAAGCGCATGTTAAAATGCAATTAAATTATGTTCTACATGGCCACCTTAAACTGCATACAAAAGAGAATGAGAGGGAACCAGTTGCTCTATGATACTGGAAGGACTGTTCTGAAAACCACTCAACTGTACACTGTCCATTTCATTTCATTTCATTTATTATTTCTGGCTGTGAAGCCAAGGACTCTCAGAAAAAAATCACTATACTAGCCACGAACCCCATGGAGAGAGAAGACAAGGAAGGAAGTTTCAGTTTTAGATGTGGGAGGAAAACCCCAGAGAATTATTCCAGGGAAAACCCACACAATCAGGTAGGGGCTGAAAACCCAATCCACATAGTGCCCCCAGGGGGATTCGAACCTGGTCCTAGAGGTGGAAGGCAAGAAAGATACCACTACACCACATGATTGCCATCAAGACCAGTCATGAGGGGATCACTGGTATACTGGTATCACTGGTATACGTACTGTAATTGCTTGGAATCAAACCCGTCTTCTTGCCACATCTTGCTGTATACCAATCCTTGTTTTTCTGAAAGAAAGAAGACTTTGATTAAACTAACAGCACTTTTTGAATCAACAAATACATTGTATATGGAACTGTTTCACAGTTAGACTCTTTGTTGGAGTTTAATTTTTTTGGTTTTACCTTCTATACTCCTACACCCAAAAGGTAAATCAAACCAAAATATGAGTATTAAATATTCTTTATCGCTGATGCAATTACAATATCAATCATCAAAAGATGAGCTGACATTTGAAGAAGGGGACTTGTTTTATGTTACAGATAATATAAAAACATTCTGAAGACCTCATTTCAATTCAGTAAGCTTCTAAGGCCAAACTTCAAAAAGTCAGGTCCAGAATGCCCTCCAGTTTTGAAAATCCTGGGGAGAACCCTGTATTGGCTCAAAAAATACATACAAAATTATAGAAAATGGCATTTAAAGGTTCCACTGCAAAAAAAGACAACAACAAATATTTTAAACAAAATCAACATGAAATATTTAAAAATGCAAAAATCAAGCAATGGCAAAACATCAATGAAATTTCAGAAGCATCATACAATAAAACTGGGCAGAGAATCAAACGTGTTACAGCATTTGAAAATACACTTTAGACATTTCAATACATTCAAACAATATTAAATAGGTAAACATATGAACCAAATGAACCAAATGTAGTATATCAATAAAACATTTTAGAACATCACAGAGCAATTTCACAGAATATAGCAAGTACACATACACGTAATATAAAACAAAGTAAAGTCTGTCCCAAGCCAATAGGGCTCATCAGGCCGGTGTTTATATCCGGTTTCCTTGGCATTAAACGACAGAGAATATTCCCCCTGGACAGGATGCCAGTCCATTGCAGATTACTCCCCAGCTATCACCGGTACCCATTTGTACTCCTGGGTGGAAAAAAGCAATTATGACAAAGTGCCTTGCTCAAGGAAACAAGTGTCGCAACTGACCAGGTCAAGATTTGAACCCACATTCAGAAGTTGAGTCCACTGCCCTAGACCGCTCCGCCACGACACCCCACTACATGTACATGTAATATGAAAGAAATATAATACTAAGATTTTGCCAGCAGGGTTGGCATCTCAACAAATAGCCACAAATGTGGCATTTACTCCAAACTCACCATATCTGTAACATACAACAAGTCCCCTTCATCAAATGTCAGCTCATCTTTCTAAAAAAGAGAGATAAAATAAAATTATTAACACAAAATTCAATTAATTTGTCTGGTACTCTCTAGTCCTGATAAGTATTTATGTGTGATGTTTTTTTGAAATACAAGTATCTGTCAAACTCATTTTTAAAGATTCTGAAAGAGTTTACAATATCTCTTTAAGAACACACTCCTGCCTAGTGCTATCATAGAAGAGGACTATTTTCTTCCTCCATGGGCGTCAACCCAGAGGGGCGAGGGGCGAGTGGCAATGCCTTCCCAAATTCGGGCAAAACAGTGGGGACAAATTGGGTACAGGAAGAAGAAAACAAATTGTACAGAGAAAGCAAAACAGACATTTTACCCGGTATTAGAATTTGTTTTTGTGTTATCTATTATAATAGATTACACGTGTGTAAAATGTTGGGCAAATAAACCCCTTTTCCCCCTTTAACCATAGAGTCCCCATACACCATTGTCTTCCTCCATGGTGCAAGGTAATGCACTAGTTGGTAAAGGCTGTTGGATTACATGTTTATTTATTTATTACACATCCAACAGCACAATTAGCGGCAATAACAAGATAAATAGGAAACAAGAAGAAATGTTCAGTTTTATATGTGGGAGGAAAACCCCAAATGGGGAAAACCCACGCAATCAGGACCCAATTTCATAGCTCTGCTTACCGTCAGCAAAGAATCGGAGCTTACGGAAGCAGGGAATTCCGCGCTTACATCAAGCATATTTCATGGGTTAGCAGGGAAAGTTTGCTTGTGTGCGTGCATATTCCACGTTACTAGGCATTCTTTGCTTACACAGCTAGCGCAGAAATTCAGCGCTTGCACAGTAAGCGGAGAGAATGGTGATCGTAAGCGCAGAATTCGGCAGTAAGCAGAGCCATGAAATTGGGCCCAGGTAGGGACTGAAAACCCAATCCACATGCGAGGCTTCGGTCTGAGGTGGGATTCGAACCAAGGTCCACAGAGGTAAAAGGCAGGGAAAGAAACCATTATAAATGTAATATGTCAAATCAAATCCCATAATATATTGCACTCTATACTGCATGCCAACAACCTCGCAGTTAAGTCCCCAGCAAACTCCAATGCATTTACACATGTAGCAGAGTAACTGCCCACTGCCAAGACTGGCATTCAACCATTTCACTAACAAAACCCTCCTCAAGTTATTAAACTTAAGCGAAAAAAGACGTCTGGATTCAAAGGTGGGACTATTCAGACAAGTGAGAGCTTTTAAAAGAGTTTACAAATAATCATAAAAGTGGCTTCATGTGTAGTGCTCAAATCCGTCAAGCAGTGACGTTCATTGCAGTCAAAAATTGTTACCCACATCATTGGGCGAACTATTTCATTCCTTAAACCATCTTAGCTCCCTGGTGAGTGTGCTGCCCATTACTAGGCCTATGTAGCACATCAAGCTAACTCAACCACAAGAACTATCTCTGCCCTCACAGACAGGTACCCATTTAACCATGGGTGAAGAGATGCAATTATAGTTTGAAGTGAGGAGGACACAAAGTCGTGGCTGGGATTCTTCAAAACCCACACCCTGATGTCTTAGCTACTGGTGTACTAGACCACTCGGCAATGACACGCCCACAAGCTTGGCCATGACACACCCACAAGCTTGGCCATGACACACCCACAAGCTTGGCCATGACACACCCACAAGCTTGGCGATGACACGCCCACAAGCTTGGCCATGACACACCCACAAGCTTGGCCATGACACACCCACAAGCTTGGCCATGACACACCCACAAGCTTGGCGATGACACGCCCACAAGGGTGTGAGTACTGAGTAGCTCTATTTGTTGATGAGTTTCAGAGCGAGAGATCTTGACATACTCACATGCTGAGCCTGATAGTTGTACAGAGCCCTAAATACCTTCACCTGACCTGACAAATAAAATAAAAATAAAAATGCTTCATTTATTTATTTAATGTCATCTTTGAAAATTGAAGTTGTAGTCCAGATCAACGTGCAACATTGTTGCCACTAGAGACGTCTCCACAACAACACACAAACTTATTTGTATAGGACTATAGATGTAAAATTGTATAAAATTGTAAACACAAGAGCATTTAGTAAAACGACACTATATATATCCACAGGCTTAAGAGTAAAATAATTACAATGCTATTTATTGCATTATTTTTAGGCTTACACTCAGTATACAAACTATACACTGTTTTGAAAAATTTCTGTATCCAGCCAACACTTTCTAAGAAGGGATAATAATTATTTATTAGATTTGTTGACGAATGTTGGACTTTATTTCCCTTTTTGTAATATTCCTCTCGAGAAATTGGTATCTAAAACGCAAAATGTTGACCTTTAAAAAGGAAAACTCAAGCGCACATTTCATAGCGCGGACAGAACTCTCGCGCACTCATGCACAAAGGGAACTAAAAATGGAGTGTAGGAAGGCAGCGTTGTTAAGACCGTCCATATTTTATTATAAACCCAAAAATGTGGGGGGTTTTCATCGAATGATTGGGACACTTGTTCAAAGTGTCTGTGCCTCTATATTCATTGTCAACCCTTCTGGACAGGTAAGGGTATAATTTGACCTAAATTTAGGGAGATAAGTGATGGCCGGATACGGAATTTTAGCCGTTTGAGTTTATATTTATTAAATATTAAGTATAATTTATTTAAAAAATTATTCTGCACACATGACACAGGCAGATAAATTTGTGATTTTTTTGTTGGTTTACCTGGTTTAGGGACTGGCTTGGGTGGAGGTGGTGCACTTCTTGCTGGAGTAGTCATCACTGGTTTCTATTTATTCCTCAACAGACAACAATGAAACACAAAAATTTAAACTACACAAAAATCAGGAATCAACTAACAACAACACATTGACAAGACAAGACAACTACCAACCACAACATTTCCGTGTTGAGTCTGATTTCAGCCTTTCTGATCAACACGAAATACTGATCCAAGGTTTTTCCGAACCAGACTACGGGGTTTAAACCCGGAAGTGTTAGTTAGTTTGAGTACTTTAGTTACTACCTGGATTGCGGCCCATTGATCGATCGTCTTGGTCCCCAAGTACGGTAGTAATTTTGGAAAGAAGAGTGCTATTGCGCGCGTGTCCGGTCGGGGTCATGATATCTAAAGAGATCAATGGTCACGTCTCATCCAATGAGGGCGCTGTTAGTGTTAGATTTATTTTATTTTTAGTTCATGTCATCATTTCTGTGTGAGAGTGTGTGACTGTTTACAATGCATTAAATTCTGATTAATGCAAGAAAAAGAAGCTCAAAACGTCTATCATTTGCTTCAGAGAGTAGTCTGAGACGGGACATAGGTGGGGTCAAGATGAACGTGATCCTTGCAGTGAAGCAGTATGTGGCCAAGATGATTGAAGAAAGTGGACCAGGAATGAAAGTGCTTCTGATGGATAGAGATACCGTGAGATAAAATCTACTTTACTTGAAAAATAGCTTCTTTCAATTAAAAACTGTATACATTGTGTTTGACCATGGATTGGAAGTACCTCTATATGATGGTCTGACCTCTAATCTATTGTCTGGATCAGTATAGCAAAACCAGACATTTTAATTTGTTTAATGTTTTAATTGTTTGTATTTATTTTATTTATTTATTGTATTTTTTTGGGGGGGGGGGCTAGCCCTGGTACTATGGTAGGACGTCAGTCAGTGTACACTGATGTCCTGGGTATAAAGCGCCTCTACAATGTGAACATATTTTGAAGTAATGTTTTTCATAATTTTACCTGATTTAAGAAGCTGAAATTCCGGTCATACATTCTTTATGTCCGTAACTCACTATTGATGGGTCCAACACTAAACAATTTTGTCCACGAATGACATTATTCTAGCAAATAAGTCCGAGTTGTGCACTACCGTTTTTATCATCGTGTACCAATTGACTGTGTAGGCTCAGGCGCGCATGCGCGACATGCATAGACCACGCCCCCTCTAAGTAAGACTGCGCCCTCTATCGTGGTTGCTATGCAAAGGACGTACATGCGCTGAAGCATTCACGTCTTGTCAGTTTCGGCCTGTCGTCGAGAATGCATAAATTTCCATTTTATTTTCACAATAATGTCATCCAAGGATAAAATTTGCAATTCTGAAATAGAGCAGGCGTAAGGTTCAGGACACAAGGAACATGTGAGTCAAGTTTCAGCTTCCTCAAAAAGGTAAAAATATGATAAAAAATGGTTATAAATTTTGTCGCAATGGTAGGGGACCTTTATACCCTGGAGTCCGTCGCGTTGTATGCAACGGAGGAGTCAAACCTGGGCTAGGGGGGGGGGCGACAAGCGGGGAAAACATCATATCTTGGGGGATTAAATGTTTTAAATAATTAGTTTGTGCATTTCGATCCCTCGATCTCATTATAATATAGGTGGGCAAGAGGTGGGTACAATCGAGTGAAAAGGCTATCACGAACAGGATGGGGGGGAATCATTTTATTATTTTTTTTATTTTAGATCAAATTCACAAAAATCATAAAGAAACCATTTAGTAGAATGCCCCAGATCGTAACCAAAAATAAATACCAATCAAAAAACATTAAGAGGACCATGTTTTTCAATTCAGCGTGCTCAGAGCAAACGTCCAAATTTGGGGTCCAGAATGCCCCAAAGGTTTGAAAATTCCTGGGGAGAACCCTACGCACAAGTCTATAACAGTTTATATTGCAAGATTTAAACATTATCAATTGCTTCCACAATAAGCTTCCCCCCCCCTATTTTCAGATCAGCTATGTGAGCATGGTATATGCTCAGTCAGAGATTCTACAGAAAGAAGTGTATCTCTTTGAGTTACTCAACTCCAATGCCAGAGAAATGATGAAGCATCTTAGATGCATTTGCTACATCCGTCCAACTAAGGTAATCCCTAGTCCAGAGCTCTGGGAAAACTAGACAGAAGTTTGAAAATACGCTCATATTCTGCTCTTAATAGACCTTGGCTCAATTTCACAAAGAGCTAAGATTGATCTTAACTACAAGTCACTCTTAATTGCTAAGCAAAGTGTGATGTCACAATACGAATCACTATGGTAGTACTGAAGATGAATCTTAGTGCTTTGTGAAACCAGCTAGAGGTGACGGAGGCCATGACATCTGTTGCCCTGGTCTTGGCCTTAGTGCTCCTTCAGAAGTTTCCAAAAGAAGTGCTCTTTGCTAAACGAAAATGGCCTTGCCCTCTCGAAGATGATTCCAGGCCAGACAAACTTCATGAATTTTCAGTGTTATTGCTTTTAAAGCAGACCTTATTCCTCTCTGTATGAGTTGTGGTGATTCTGAAAAGAACCAGTGGTTGAATTAAATTGTTTTGGAAAAAATTGCCCCTTGAACGTTTCTTTCAGTCACTCATACACCAAAGCTGAATTAGACCTACATCATGGGTTGCCATTTTATTTCTCTTCTATTCAAATCAATGGCACCAAATCCAGGCTTGATGGGAAAATGTAGTCTGGCCCATTTTTGTGAAAGGTAAGTCAGTATTGATTATTGCAAGTGAATGCAGGGAACATGACAGAAATGGTGGCAATATGATTCAAACTGTTACACTGACGTAAGTTTTATCCACAAATTGTTCTGCTGCAGGAAAACATTGATCTCTTATGCCAAGAACTGAAGAGTCCAAAGTACGGAATTTACTGCATCTGTAAGTTACTTCTTTTTAAAATACAAATTTTTGTTTTTATTCTGAAAGGTATTACATTCTGCTTTTGAGCTCTAATAATTTAATTTAATACTTTTTGGGTGGTTTCAGGTTTTTAACAATGAAAACAAAATGTTGATGTGACGGACGCAAAGTGGTCCCCTTAACTGTGATTCTTGTCTAATGTTATTTAATAAGCTTTATGCTTGGTTTATTGAAGAATTACATGTAACCATCATTAAGTTGGAATGAATACGTCTGCGTGTGTGTTTTGGTTTGATAGATTTTAGCAACGTAGTAAGCAAGAGTGACGTGAAGAGATTAGCTGAGGCAGACGAGCAGGAGGTTGTCAGAGAGGTCCAGGTATGTACATAGTCAATACCAGGCATGAGGTTGATCAGGATTTGTCCTGATTTCCTGATTTTTTACTCAACTTCAGAAAAGCTACTCAGGTGGGACTTGAACCACGACCCCTGAATTTAAGAGCAGATGCATTAACTGCTAGACAGCTGAGCATTCCTGGAGATTAGAGGCCAGTTGAAATCCTGTAATTAACAGCAGGTACCACAAACAATTTAATTTATAAGAATAAAATCAAGTTATATACCACAAGGGGTAACTGACTGGGTAAATTTTTAATAATCTGGGTTTCTTTGTTCAACCCCAAATGATAATAATAATAATGGACATTTATGAGGCCTCATTGTGGAGTGACCTTGTCAAAGGTGCATGTTCGAATCTTTACTGTTTTTGATTTGATAACTTTTCATTTATTGTAGGAGTTCTATGGAGATTACATTGCAGTTAGTCCTCACATCTTCTCATTCAACATTGTAGGATGCTCTCAGGTAACGTTTGACCTTAAAAGGGACCAAACAGCTAATAGACCCCCCTTGCATATGATGTCACAAGCCCAAAACAGCACCCTCACTGAGGTCAGTTAAGACCTATCATTGGCTGAGAGTTGTGCGCAGCGCGTACACGCATACACGTTTTCATGGTTTGAACTCAGCGATGGCGGCCAATGCAAAGGGGTCTATTGTGATGTTTGTAAACCATAGAGCTGTGTGTATTGACTGTAAAGAGTTTTAACTTTTGATTCCATGTGCACACATTTTTTACTCCTGCATTACAATAAACATTCATTATTTACTGCCTTGCAAACAAACGTACCCCAACATACTATACACTGTTTGAAAGAGTGCATAATTCTCTTTAATGTGATATATATTTTATCATATTTCCGATCTCATAACGATAGTAATTAGAGTATCAAGAAAGACACTAATTTATTGTTCGTATAGGTGTGCCAGTACGTAGGTGTGATAAGAGGATTTAATATATCGGCAGGGGCCCTGAAGAAGGACGTAGTGAAAGTTACCAGATAAAAGTTGTACAAGCAAGCAATTGTGTTTCAAGAAAACAGCGTGAAAGTTTGATCAGTATTCTGCCATTCATGAGGCATTATGGGAAGGTTAAATTCTGCATGGGAATGGGAAAACATGTCTTTGTGGGTAATTCTAGCATTGAAACTGTAACAGTAATGCCATATTCTTTTTTTGTCAGGAGCCATTTTACTGCTTACAGCCTTCTGTTACTGGAAATAGTACTTTGTGCGCCTGGAAGAAGGGTGTAGAGCCTTACGCTCTTCTTCCAGGCTCAGGATGATATCATCAGCTGGAAATGTCATTACCTTCTCGATGGGATTTGAACAATTTGATAAACTGTCGTTACTTTGCAGGGTAACGTGTGGAAGACCGGCGTTCTGAACAGGATATGTGCCGGAGTTACAGCAGTACTTTTATCTCTCAAGAAATGTCCCATGATCCGCTATCAGAACTCTTCTGAGCTGGCGAAACGATTAGCTGAAAATGTCAAGGTGCGTTCCTTTAGTATTGACCCCCAATTCACGTGATGTCATCACCCACGATAAATCTTGGTTTTGCCATTTTGGAATTCATATTCCTCAGGAGTTACTGTGAAGGTGTTGATTTTGATTTTGATTTTGATTACAGCAAGTGATATCTAAAGATGCTGGCTTGTTCGACTTCAGACGGACAGATGTACCGCCATTGTTGCTCGTCTTAGATCGTCATAGTGATGCAGTGACACCTCTCCTCCATCAGGTGAGTTCAGTACTTCTTGTTCTTCACTTCATCATCCACAGTATATCGCTGTCAAGTTAAGTTTGGTTCATGCTTTATTCAAATTTTGAGAGCGAAGCAAATTTTACCAGACATGATATTCTTCCTACTTTAAATCTGATTTTCTATTTGTATGCCCTCAGAAAAATCAGGGAAATTGTTATTGAATGGCCTGAAAGCATACCAAAACCATTACCATGTGTACCCCTTGTTCTCAGTAAAACTGTTCCTAGTTTTTTTTCAAGGGTTAAATATCATGCCTGTTTTACTTCTGGAAAACATCTGGAATTGATCGTTTCACGTCAAAAGAATTTCGCTTTACATTCTGTTTTGAATGAAGTAGGAACAAAGGAATTGTCTCTATCTTCTTGAACTCATGAAACCAACAATCAGAATACATTTCTCAGATCAGAGACGACCTTAAAGCCATCGACCTTACACATGATCAGGCTGAGCGTGCTGCCCAGGATTGGGCTGGATTGGGAGGTGAATTTCATGCACTGGAAAAACCGTTGGTCACAATGTACCAAGATAAGTTTGGCTTTCCTAGTAGTAGTGTCAACTAGAAGAATGACTTTGGGTCTAGAGAGTCCAAGTCTGAATCATGCTACAGTTGAATTATTTGTTGCTGGGAACGATTGATGTCCTAGGGCCCAGGATTTAGAGCCAATGTAAAATTGTTTGTGCAATATTTTAGACAAAATTATTTTGACGATGCGTTTATCGGACCGAGCCAATCCTTTTAAGTTGTGATTTGAAAATATGATGTGGTTTTTGTTAACAGTGGACATACCAGGCCATGGTGCATGAATTGCTCGGCATTCGTAATAATCGCATCGACTTGTCCAAAGTCCCTGGAATCACCAAAGATCTGCAAGAGGTTGTCTTGTCGGCTGAGCAAGATGAATTCTACGCAGCGGTGCGTACAAAGCTTAAAGGGATTGTATTTGTTTGGTAATTGGAACCCACTGTTTGTTTCAATCCAATATAGTTGTAGATGTATACCATAAAACTAACTTGTGCAAATTTCATTTCAAAAGGTGGTAGCGTTTTTGAGATATTGCCGAAAATCTGGAGCGGCTATGTCTGGGCAGGAAGAATAATCTGCAATTGGAATACACAATCTGAGAAATGTTTCTGACAGAAGCGCTTCTCAGATTCAAATTTGTTTGGATAAAAAATGATCTTTTTCCATAACCACATAACTTTCAAATTGAAATGTTTCTCAAAATGTTTTATTCTATGAGAGTCTGCTTTACTTCTTACCGAGTAAGTTTTATTGCCATTACTTTTATGAGTAATTACCAAACATATACAGACCCTTTAAAGTACAGGCAGGGGTAGATGTAGGGTAAAGAAACACAGGCATACTACAAGGTTGGGATTCAAACCCCTGACCCCTGCATTTAAAGGGATTTTCAGTGATGTTAGCAGAAAGTCCTTTCCTCCCATATTTAATGAAAATGATAATAGTAACACCTCCATCTAACTTCCCTCTTGTTATTTTTAGGCCTGTAGTGATAACAATAACTGGCATGATTAAGTGCTTTTAGAATATATAAAACGTCTTACACTTGTCATGATTGATTCTGGTGTGTAGAATGTTTACAACAATTTTGGTGAGATTGGAGGCCGGATCAAGGAACTGATGGAGGAGTTTCAGCAGAAGAGTCAAAGTTCTAAGAAGATTGAATCCATCGCTGACATGAAGGTAAGAAGGCATCCATTGGTCTCTGTGAATGTTTAGGGGAAAGGTCAGTACGCTTGTGCCAATATCAAAATTTATCATCGCAATATAGCGGCAGAAAAATATCAAGATATTTGATATTATCATCGCCGTTTGAACGAATTATTCAGTGTCTAAAATGAAAGTGTATGACTTCCTTTACTGCTTCTTTTAAAATGAACGCATTTCTTCATTAAACCTTGCAGGCATTTGTTGAGAATTACCCGCAGTTCAAGAAGATGTCTGGTACTGTAGCTAAGCATGTGACGGTAGTAGGAGAGTTATCAAGACTCGTTGGTTTAAACAATCTGCTAGAGGTGTCTGAAGTACAGCAGGAGTTGGCTTGCCAGAGTGACCACAATGAGTCTCTGAAGGTGAGGCAATTGCTGTGTGCCAAGGGGAAGAAAGATGAGATGGGAGCCAGTAATGAGATAAGTCCCAGGGATGAGATAAGACCCAGGGATGAGATAAGACCCAGGGATGAGATAAGACCCAGGGATGAGATAAGACCCAGGGATGAGATAAGACCCAGGGATGAGATAAGACTCGGGGATGAGATAAGACCTACGGATGAGATAAGACCCAGGGATGAGATAAGACCCAGGGATGAGATAAGACCCAGGGATGAGATAAGACCCAGGGATGAGATAAGACTCGGGGATGAGATAAGACCTAGGGATGAGATAAGACCCAGGGATGAGATAAGACTCAGGGATGAGATAAGACCTAGGGATGAGATAAGACTCAGTGATGAGATAAGACCCAGGGATGAGATAAGACCCATGGATGAGATAAGACCCAGGGATGAGATAAGACCCAGGGATGAGATAAGACTCAGGGATGAGATAAGACCTAGGGGTGAGATAAGACTCGGTGATGAGATAAGACCCAGGGATGAGATAAGACCCAGGGATGAGATAAGACCCAGGGATGAGATAAGAGCCAGGGATGAGATAAGAGCCAGGGATGAGATAAGACACAGGGATGAGATAAGAGCCAGGGATGAGATAAGACCCAGGGATGAGATAAGACCCAGGGATGAGATAAGACCCAGGGATGAGATAAGACCCAGGGATGAGATAAGACCCAGGGATGAGATAAGTCCCAGGGATGAGATAAGACCCAGGGATGAGATAAGACCCAGGGATGAGATAAGACCCAGGGATGAGATAAGACCCAGGGATGAGATAAGACCAGGGATGAGATAAGACCCAGGGATGAGATAAGACCCAGGGATGAGATAAGACCCAGGGATGAGATAAGACCCAGGGATGAGATAAGACCCAGGGATGAGATAAGACCCAGGGATGAGATAAGACCCAGGGATGAGATAAGACCCAGGGATGAGATAAGACCCAGGGATGAGATAAGACCCAGGGATGAGATAAGTCCCAGGGATGAGATAAGACCCAGGGATGAGATAAGACCCAGGGATGAGATAAGACCCAGGGATGAGATAAGACCCAGGGATGAGATAAGACCCAGGGATGAGATAAGACCCAGGGATGAGATAAGACCCAGGGATGAGATAAGACCCAGGGATGAGATAAGACCCAGGGATGAGATAAGACCCAGGGATGAGATAAGTCCCAGGGATGAGATAAGACCCAGGGATGAGATAAGACCCAGGGATGAGATAAGACCCAGGGATGAGATAAGACCCAGGGATGAGATAAGACCCAGGGATGAGATAAGACCCAGGGATGAGATAAGACCCAGGGATGAGATAAGACCCAGGGATGAGATAAGACCCAGGGATGAGATAAGACCCAGGGATGAGATAAGACCCAGGGATGAGATAAGACCCAGGGATGAGATAAGACCCAGGGATGGATAAGACCCAGGGATGAGATAAAGTCCAGCGATGAGATAGCACCTTGTAAACCCTTACAAGGTGCTATGGGTCTCATCATTCAAATGTAGCTCTGCATACCCGTCATCAAAATAAAAGTGCTTGGAGAAGCCTGTCGCGTGTGATGAAGGGCTACATGTATATTCAAACTTTCTATTGTTGTTAATAATAGTCCACATTTAGTTGTAGGTACAGGGAAGGTGCCCCATAGCCCTCACATTATGTGATAAATTTCAACTCATTTTTGTTTACTTTGAGCAGAAAGTGCGTGGCCTTGTAATGAGTGATCGAGTGAAAGAGCTGGATGCCTGCTGTCTGGTGGCATTGTATGGCCTCCGTTATGAACGACATAGTAACAATGACTTCATGACGTTATTGAGCGCGCTCACAAGGAAGGGAGTCAGTGAAAGAAACAAGAGGGTATGTGTCTCATCTGAACCAATCAGAATGCCCCATTACCTACTCATATATAATCTGAACCAATCAGAATGCCCCATTACCTACTGGTATATGATCTGAGCCAATCAGAATGCCCCATTACCTACTCATATATCATCTGAACCAATCAGAATGCCCCATTACCTACTGGTATATGATCTGAGCCAATCAGAATGCCCCATTACATCATCTGAACCAATCAGAATACTCCTTCACCTACTGGTATATTATCTGAACCAATCAGAATACCCCATTACCTCTTAATAATATGTCGGGTGCCCGGTAGAAGGAAGTACAGCTCTACAACCTTCGTCCGGGCACTTAAAAGAAAACATTTAAAAAAAAGAGGCTTAACTGTTACATGGTTAGAATTACTCCTCTGACATCTTTTTCATTCCCATGCAGAATGTATCTATCCTAAAAGGATTAATGAATAGATGATGAATAACTCCCACACTCCATTTTCTCGAACCATAACCATCTTTGAACCACCATTTGCAAATCTGTGAACTCTTGTATTTTCAATCTTTACCAATGTAGTGCACTCCCTTTAGAAGATGTATTTTAATTCAGTCAGTGTTTTGATGTATATTTTCTCAGTTGGTGAGAGCTGTAGTGGAGTATGGTGGTGAACGGAGCAGAGGGACAGATCTATTTGGTCAGAATAATCCCATCTCAAGAACGAGGCGGTTCTTCAAGGGACTCAAGGTATTCTAAAAAGCAATATGATATTCTGTCAAGTTACCTGTTGCTGTAGACCTAATTCACCACTAGACCAACGAGACTGCCTCTAGCTACAGGCAATCTCGGTCGTCTAGTGGTAAGACATCCACTCTAGAATGGCAAAGGTCGTGGGTTCAAATCCCACCCTGTGGATTTTTTTTCACAGGACTAGGGGAAAATACTGAGTATCTAGTGCTTTACACACATTGATGTATGGGTAAAACCAAATAATAAAATTGGACTCAAAACTAATTTAGACGACAGAATAGTGTTTCTGGATTGTTTATGAACCATAAAAAAAGAAGACCTGGTCATGGTTTAGTCCATCTCGATGTACGTATGGTCAGGTTGTGATACCACCGAACTCGGAGCAGCAGCACTGGAAAGACGGGCTGTGCTGGGAGCAGTACAAGTGATTCCAGCGGGGCACAATTTGAGGAGGAGACCACGGGCAAATGCCTATATCTACTAGAGAGAGAGACGTACGTTGTGAAAGCTTGTATTTGATTTGTTTGTTTATTGTAGGGTGTTGAGAACATCTACACCCAGCACACACCATTACTGCAGGAGACTCTGGATCAGTTGATTAAGGGAAAACTGAAAGAGGGAAGCTATCCATACCTCGGGCCAAGTCAACTCAAAGACAGGTGAGCGTATCATGGCTAATTGGTCTAGAGTATCAAACTCGATTCTAGGCTCGATTCCACAAGGCCTGTAAGCAGAAGTTTTCTGCTTACAGAGCAGCCATAAGCAGAATTTCTGTTTCATAAACACTGCTAACTGTAAGCAAAACATAAGACACGCCAGCTTGCTGGCGGTTTCTGTGAGCGGATGAGTGACAAAACGGTGCAAATCCATTGTGAACTTAAACACTCTGTCAAATCATCTTGATTGTTGAAATACACTTTTGCTTATGCATGTTTTTCTACTATAGTAAGAACACAAATTTGCTTACCAGTAAACAGCTTGAAATTGGGCCCTGATGGCCGAGTCACCAGGGTGTGGGTTCGAATCCCTGTCGTGACACTTAACTATATTTGCTTCTATTATTCTTCTTCTTCTTAGTCTGGCCTCTTTTCCTGGTTAAATGGGAATCAGTAGTCCTGTGTTCCGTTGCATTCAGGATACCAGACTATGTAATGAACATTTTTTTTTTTTTTTTTTGCAGACCTCAGGATATTGTGGTGTTCATGGTTGGAGGGATCACGTATGAAGAGGCGCTTGCCGTTTATAACATCAATAAATCAACGCCAGGTGTCAGGATTGTCCTTGGTGGAACCACAGTACACAACTCACAGACGTAAGTTTGCTCATAACATCGATGTTCAGAAACAAAACTGCCATTGACACACCATGAACTCATCTTCTAACTAATGGATGGCACACAATGGCCCATGTCCCAATGGGCATGATTGGCGCTAAGGATTCTGGGTGAAATCCAAGTCCAAGCAACACCGGCAACCATCATGGTGCGCTGGTTTTGAAGCAATGCGGCAACTATAAAACCTGTAAACTACAGCATGGCGGTCATCTTGGCAGCTTGCTATAGTTTTTTGGCAAGATTTGCAAAATTTTAAGTTCCTGGTATGCACATAAAACCAACATAATGCAAAGCATAATGCCGAACACCAACCTATTGATTTCCATATATGGTATTGTTATTTTCAGTTAGCAGTCTGGTTTTTGAAAATATGCATACATAATTAAGTATGTGCGAGAGATTAGGTGCCACCCAAAAACTGAACAGCCTAAAAATATGGCCCTTGAATCTGAATAGAAAATTCGAAAAATATCAGCAATTTTTGTAAAAAATTCTGATAAATGTGACATTTTTTTTATTGAAGGGAAGTGCTCGTATACGGCAAACATGACGCTTATGGCACACAAAAACAAAGAAATACATTAACTAAAAAATTATGGAAAAAACGATGGGTTTTGAGGTTAGATTTGAACAATGACAGGGATTGTTGGTGGCGTTGTTCTAGGGGAAGATTGTTCCTGTTAACCAGTAGAAGTTTGTTACTAAAAGCAGGCAGTTCAAAGTATTTGTGCGTGTTTTTATTTTGAACAGGTACCTTGAAGAGGTTGCCATGGCTCAGCATATGTCATGAGATAGACTTCAGACAGAGTAGAGACTCCTACAACTTCCGGAGGTATACAAGTACAGTAATATGGTTTATCACATGACAGCATAATCTATTGCCGGCTCACTTAACAATGTGCATATTGGGCACCTCAATCCTCACTTATAAAACAGTGGTTGCTTATCGGAACGGATCGGATACACCACATGTACATAACAATGGGTAAATAGTCTTGTATAGCGCACGTATCAACCAATAAGGTACTCAATGTGCTTGAACAAACAGAAACATTTTAAGACCGGTTTTTTGAGTGAGACCAATTTATGTAGCACCTTATAAGGGTTTACAAGGTGCTACGGCGCATTCAGCAGCCACTGCCAGAAACACCGGAGCAAACCCCTTCTCTTTACGATAAGTGTAACAGGGTTCTTTTACGTGCATTACACAACACAAGGGACCTATGGCTTTATGTCCCATCCCAAGGACGCTGCAATAATGGATAAGGACCCAGGTGTCACGACCAGGACTTGAACCCACAGTCTGCTAATCAGAATCTGGTGCTCTTAACTGCTCGGCCAAGACACGCCACAGACTTCTTGTTTTCATTCAGACCGTCCCCCCTCCCCCTCCCCAATCAGACGTACACAAAGCTGTTGACCCACCCTAGTCATTTCTTTTATAATAAATGTTAGAGCTATTAAAACTAACGCATTGACATTCCAGTCAAAAGTGAGGTTTTTAATGTGTAGATAACTACAGTATAATATAATGCATATAATCTGATGTCTCACCTGTGCCTAATTTCATAGAGCTAGCAAATGTTATGCCAAGCAAGAAATGAATGGGTTACCAGTCAGATTAATGTAAACTTGATGGCATTTTGCTAAGCATGATTATTCTGGGCTTACTGCAGGCTTTATGAAATTAGGCCCTATGCAATCCTCCATTATGCAGACTGAAAAACATTGGGTTTGTTTTTCATGGGAAACACATGGATTATCAAGAACATTTACTAAACTGGTCACTTTGATTCTAATTTTTCTTTTATTTTGTTTTTACTTCAGACAGATATGTATCTTAACAAGAGATTTGTCATGCACAATTCTTTTGCAGGATGTGTTATAAAGTGGGAGATTTTTGAGAGTATGGGAGGGTCTTTAGACTGTAGGGGCTTGGGTTAAAAAAGTCACACCTTGGGACAAGTTTAAAGTGTTACTAAGAACATGTAGCTGGAAACCAGTGGCAACTCAAACTCCCTCTGCTAAAAAAAAATAGGCCTAGAATTTGATTAACATACTGACAATTTCTTCAATTCTTGAGTTTAAATCATTTAATGTCCATGTTTGTTGTAAAAAGTCAAACATTTACTGTAACTTTCGGACTATATAAGCCGCCTGGAATATAAGCCGTAGCACGGGAAAATCTCTGAATTTTTTTTTCAGAGGTCAGTGTATAAGCTGCCTGGAATACAAGCCGCATCTGAAAGTGCCCAATTTTCAGAAGACAGTGTTTGAAACAGCAGAGGACAAGTCAAAACCTTTCCCTCAAAACTGCCAAAGCTTACTTTACATGTCGGTGTTTGTGCCGCTTGGAATATAGGCCCCGGAGTACATTGAAGGCCTAAAAATCAATTCATAAGCCGCGGCTTATGGTCTGAAAATTCTGGTATACTTATTAAGGAACAGTGTACACTCTATAGTTGGGCAAGGAATATTGTATTTTGCTTTAAGTTACGTGTCCAATTTAAATGTCAAGTTTGTGAATGGATTTACACGTACATCCATAACAGTGCTCACGCCTACTGTAAAATTATTGTAATAAAAGTACGTTGATGTAACAGTAATGTTGTTTAACAGTGTAAATACATAGTATTATTACAAATTAAAAACATATCGTGAAATAATTTGGTTGTGAACTTGTACTTCTTTTGTGAAGCTACAAAATGGTAGGAAAGATTTGTCTAAACAAAATAATATATTGTTACTATAAAGAATCTAAGCAATGCTGATTTAGCCTTTGAGGTTAAGAGGGTCTTCTGAGAAAGATCTGCCATGGCAAAAACCTCAGGCTATTAAAAAGAAATTACTTTAAATAACATAATATAACATTTATATTTTGCAAATTTGTATACAGACTGGAATTACAGCGATGAGAAATTTCAGACTTTTATCCAATTTCAGAATTTGTTGCCTGGTTAAAACAAAAAGTAGCTGTTTTATAAGTGGTGTCAGTGCACAAATACCATATCTCTTTAAACGGCACTTGCGTTACACGCGAGTTGGAAATTGTAGCTCACTTAAAATAACACGGATGTACACACAAAACCAATAGCGACGAGAAACAACATTTTTGCACGGAGCATTTTCTTGCAAGATTCGACATAAAATCAAGATACAACGTTTTTGCACTGACGCGACGTATATTTCTATTAATACACCATTAGCAAGGTACAAGTAGATTTGAATAATTTCTGATATACTGAATTTGCTTCGTCCAAGTGAATGCCTAAATTTGAGATAATTTTGGGTTGAACAAAGAAAAATTTACCAGAGCGGGACTTAGGACCTTATTCTTATACAGAATATTATAGTTCAGAGGTTTACAATGTTTTCTACATGAAGAATCCTTACATATCACAGGACTGCAATAACATTTTCTCTTGTTTGTAAGTGTGGCGTAATTCAAAGCCACACCAACTTCACACAAACTGGCTCCACTGATTACCAGAAGCCCATAGAGGTCAGGCGGTGAACTAGCTTTTTTACGATAATTTATGCAAGAAAGTTTAATAAGTCGATTTGACTTTTACATATCTTCTTCAAAGACCAAGGTCTTCTCAGCATTAAAAGGTTCTGTCATAAGAAATGATTTTGAACAATGAAATGGGTGATTTGCGGTAAATTAAACAGAAACACCAGCTTTGAATCCGGAAATAGTGAAAACTTTAGGCATGCAGCAGATTCCCATGTGTGACTCAATGACTTACCAACAGGATAAATTTGCTGTCCTTATTTGGACACTATTTTCCGTTTGTTTTGGGTGGGGTTTTTTTTGGGGGGGGGGGTGGAACGGTTGATTTTGGGACATTCTTGGACAGAACTTCCACATATAATTGAAGAATATTTCAAAATTTCCTTCAGGATATTTCATATATAATTTATAGTCATAAGTAAAAGGAACTCAAATGGCAAGCTACATTAAAATCTATTTGTGTTGGTTTTTATGCACATCTGATGACCGTGGCATATATTTAACCACATCACTTAAAAAAAAACCTAAAAAGTTAGTTTTGAAAGCAACTACGTTACTTTGAAATAAAATAGGCAACTTAGTGTAGCTGTCGGTCTTTAAAATTTAAAATTTGAAGTAATTAACCACAAGGCAAAATGACCGGGTAAGTTTTAATTAATTTTGGGTTGAACAAAGACAAATTGACTAGAGCAGGATTGGAACCTTCGACCTCCGGATTTATGTGCCGGCGCTCCACCAACTGAGCTATCTAGCCCAAATAATGTTGGCAGTGTCACTTTTTGTATCCTTGTTCGGGGGTGCCAGTCTTTAAAATTTGAGCAGTTTTATTTATTTATGACACTGGCCATTCTCTCAAAACATTAAGTGAATATTAAACAAACAAAACTAATTAGCACTTATCTCTTGATTCTTGAATGCAGAGTCATTTTATCAATGAGCACCTTCATATACAGTACGTATCCAATTCTTCTAATTGGCGTTTTTATTTTGGTATAAATTGCGAGTATAACATTCCAGTTGCTGATATTGCATCTCCAAGTCCGACAGTTTTCCCCGGTTTCTTGCATACGAGTACCGGGCTGAAATGAAATGTAACATCACCTCTTTGCCATTTTAGAAGAGGCTGACTGGGGTCAAAGGTAATAACTTGTTTCCTCAACGGAGCGTAGTCTACCGACAATGAAAACACTTTCGGTATACGCAAATCTACTTTAGCTGGATTGATGGGTACATCACCGCATGCCTGGCGACCTGCAATACGGGCACCGACTCCTACAGCAGACAGACTGTTATCCCAGTGGTTAGGTAAAGTAGCTATAATATGAAATGTTAACGAATGGAAATGCACTCTAGTCAGCAGTGACCCTTGACCTTCAACCAGAGCAGTTAGAATCCAGTAAAGAATGTCGGCCACGGCGCCGATTTCAGGGTAGCCGTTTTCATCAGCTGTGAGGTCTGGGTGGGGACCCTGATTGGAACGGGACACCAGACCGACTTCTTGCTCGTTCAGGCCCAAGGAATGAACCCCTGGCAAGAGCTGAAAAGGAAACAAGACATACAAATAGGAAAAGACATATTACCATTGAGTACTTTATATACTGAATGTGTCATGTAAATCTCATAGACTCCTCAATAAACTGGACATCAAACGGGTCAGACAACTTTACTATTATCATTATTCATTTCTGATTAAGCAACTTGATCACTGTGACTCGGAAACCTGAGTACACCTGTAGAGAAGAGTGCTTGCAGAAACACCAAGGTAAATCCCTACCACAGTAAATACTCTGTGTCCTTTTATGTGCACTTCCTTTTCTAGTGCCTTGGACCTAGTGGCTTTATGTCCCATTCAAAGGACAAATCAATTATAGTAAAGTATGTTGCTTAAAGACACAAGCATCATGACAAGCCAGGCCAGGATTCAAACCAAGACCCAATTTGATAGAGCTGCTTAAGCAGGAAATATTTCTTAAAAATCTTCTGCTATTAAAGCAAAAATGAGCAGGATTCCTGTCACAGATGCTACACGCCACATGGTATTTTTTGTTTTTTTTTGGGGGGGGTAACCTTATCCTGGTATTTGGTAAGCATTATTTGATTGTGCTCAGCTACTTTTTCTGCTTAGGCAGCTCTATGAAATGGGGCCACAGCTTAAAAATGCATGGCATAACACGTATGCCACACGAGGCACTGCTGGGTTAACTATGAAGGACTGAGTTCACATTATTTCAATTTGATTGCAATATCACTGTTAAGTGCATACCGTTTTGGCTATGAGTCGAACCAGTTGTTCATTGGCCATGCTGGCTAGCTCCAGATGCACAGGTAGACTCTCAGGAAGCTTGCCAAGCTCAATAGCCAAGCCTCGTACTTTTTCAATCTGTTTTGCGAGACTGCTGCTGTCTAGAAGATGAAGACCCGAAAACATCACAACGTCCGGCTGGAAATCTGAAGAGGAACAAATGAAAGTACTCGATAAAAGTTTTTGATGCACGCGAGACTTGTTCGATCTATAAGTATAGATGAATGGAACGAAATACAACGAGTTGTTTATGACTACCTTGGATGCTTGAGGTGAAGACATCCAATCCTTCCAGTTCAGCATTAGCGACATCATGTGATGTAATGAAGCGTGTTGCTATGGGCGTGGTCAGCTTACCCCATCGCTCTCCTTTTCCATACTCCATGATCAGGTGGATCTCGTCTGTATCTTGTACACTCGACTCCGATATCTTCACTTTACTAGGCATTAATCTCCGGACAATTGGTCCAGCTGGCCCAACAAGAAGAATCTGTGATAATTGTCCAAAAATAATGGGAAGTATGCATTTAACTTCGTTCCTGATGGGCCAGAGAAAATATAAGTCACAATACATTAGCTGGTCTCAATCTCATAATGTACTCTTAGTCTTAGTGATAAGCCCTTAAACTTGAACTAAGCTGGATCCAATTTCATGGCTCTGCACACTGCGGAATTTCGCGCTTACGGAACCTGTGAAGCACATAATTCTATGAGACGTAAGCGCAGAATTCCGCGATAAGCAGAGCCATGAAATTAAACCCAGATGTACTCACCTCAACATCATCAGTCAGCTGTGCCATCATGTAGGCCATCAACGCTGCATTGCCTCCTATGCTATACTGGAATTTTAAATGAGAAAGATTTTCCAGGATGAAGACATAAGTTATGCAAATGAAGAGATTTTTGTATACACTCAATGGGAACATAAGTTTACCACATACCAAAGTGGCTTCTACTAATTACCACCCCTGTTCATTGCCATTCCTAAAAAAAAACCATCTCAACTCCATAGGAGTATGCAGCTCCAGCAACCAAATTGCCTTATTATAACAAGGAATGTGGTTTTGGAGAAAGGGATTCAAAAGATTGTCAATATTCCAATTACGGATTATTCCTCCTGCGTGGACATACCTGCTCCAGATTTTCGGCGAAATCTCAAAAACCCTACCAACTTTTGAACTGAAAATTTCACAGGTTAGTTGTAGTGTATACATCTACATAGGATTAAAACAGTTCCAAAAACCAAAGGTATACTTTGCCTTTAAGATGAATCTTAGTGCTTTGTGAAATCAAATTGGCCCCTGATTCTTCACCCTACCTCTTTGGCATCCAGCTCATCTGCAGCCTGTATAACAGTCTCATACACATCGCCATTTGCGAAATACCTCTCAGCCGCAGCGCCAGATTCAAAGAAATTGCCAAAGCTTTCTTGTAGATCGGTCAGTGAGTTGAGTAATGCATGATCTTGGGTTGCACCTTGCTGGATGTTGAGTTTGTCCAGCAGAGCTGTGGCGGAGACTATCAGATCAGCATTGATGTTTAATCTGTGATGTAAATGATTAATGATGATTTAAGTAATTGAACATTTTTGTATAATAAATGCGCCAATTCCAGACAAGGCTGTTCAAAGGCACATGGCAATGTACATAAATAAGTAAAACTACTGAATATTAAAGGTAGAACAATAAAAATACAGCAAGAGGATTTGTTACCAAAGCAATGAAGGAGCATTAAAAATATACAATACATGTTAAAAAATACTAAAAACATACAAGAAAATTAGAAAGAGAGAAAACCAAAACATGAAAACTCTAACAAGTATAGTTCCATATAGCCCTGGTAGGACGTCAGTCAGTGTACACTGACGTCCTGGGTATAAAGCGCCTCTACAATGCGAACATATTTTGAAGTAATGTTTTTTCATAATTTTACCTGATTTAAGAAGCTGAAATTCCGTTCATATATTCTTTATGTCCGTACCTCACTATTGATGGGTGCAACAATTGACTGTGTAGGCTCAGGCGCGCATGCGCGACATGCATAGCAACCTGACCGACTTCCGCTATGCAAAGGACGCACATGCGCTGAAGCATTCACGTCTTGTCAGTTTCGGCCTGTCGCCGAGAATGCATAAATTTCCATTTTATTTTTACAATAATGTCATCCAAGGATAAAATTGGCAATTCTGAATAGAGCAGGCGTAAGGTTCAGGACACAAGGAACATGTGAGTCAAGTTTCAGCTTCCTCAAAATGGTAAAAATATGATAAAAAATGGTTATAAATTTTTTCGCAATGGTACGGGACCTTTATACCCTGGACTCCGTCGCGTTGTATGCAACGGAGGAGTCCAACCTGGGCTAAGTTCCATACATGTATTTAAAGGGTCTGTATACGTTTGGTAATGACTCTGAAAATTAATGGCATAAAAAACTTACTTGGTAAGAAGTACAGCAGCTGTGGATAGTATAATGCGTTTTGAGAAACTTTTCACTCAAAAGTACTGTGGTTATGGAAAAAGATATCAATTTTTATCCAAACAAATTTTAATCTGAGAAGCGTTACTGACAGTTACATTTCTCAGATTGTGTATTCCAATTGCAGATTATTCTTCCTGTGTAGACATAACCGCTCCAGATTTTCGGCAATATCTCAAAAACGCTAACACCTTTTGAATGAAATTTTCACAGGTCAGTTTTATGGTATATATCTGCAACTATAGGATTGAAACAAACAGTGGGTTCTAATTACCAAACTTATACAATCCCTTTAAACATTAAAAGCTTTGTCATAATGAAACAACCTGAGATACCACTGTGTTTACAG